>PVKA01038796.1:0-19967 GCA_004027165.1 Ctenomys sociabilis
TTTTTTTTTTTTTTTTTTGTGGACCCAGGGATTGGACTCGGGCCCTTGCACTTGCCAGGGAAGCGCTTATTCCACTGAGCCATCTCCCTGGTTAGTTGTGTTTGAGTTACAGGGGTATTGGTATTAGCTTACATGTCTAATGATAATAATTCACTCAGTAAGGACTTGGTTCCCAGCCTATGGGGCGTGGGAGCCCACGTGTGAATGTGAGCTAGGTTCTGTCATCAAATTCACAGTGAGGAGGGAGGGGCACTTGCAGCCCAGTGATGACAGCTTGCTGACAGCTGTAGGTCGGACAGGTATGGGGTTGAGAGCCCACCTGGTTGTTAAGTTTTAGTGAAAAGAAGAAATTGTCCCTAGGAGATTAGAGGACTTAGGGCAGCAGAGTGGCTGAGTGCTTGCGGTGCAGACTCTGAAGTCCGCCAAGTTTGACGTCCAGGTGTTTCTTGCCTCCAAAGCCTGTTTTCTTAGCCCCCTGCCAGCGTGGCAGTGGTGAGACTGTGTGCTCCAGCCGGAGGCCCTCACCCCCGTGCCTGTGCTCAGTTTCCAGGCACTTGGGTTAGTCGGCCTGCAGGAGTCGGTGAAGTATGTCGCGGTCCTGAAGAAGACGACTCTTGCCCTCCATCACCTCTCCAGTGGGCACCTGAAGTGGGTGGAGCATCTCCCAGAGAGGTAAGGCTGGCCCCTCCCAGCTGATGGCTGCCTCATTCTGTTCCCATGAGCCCCTCCTTCTCCTGGAGTGTCCTGAGCGTTTGCCTGGCCAGGTCGCCTTCATGTTGGCATTGTGTGTGGTGTGTTGTGGTTGTTGGATCTGGACTCCACAATGAAGGCTGTGGCTACGCTGGAAGTGTCCTTTTCAGGCGGAAAAAACTCAAACTGGAGCACTAAACCTGGCCAAGGAAGGGAGCCACTCGCACATTCTTGGGCATGGTATCTTTGGGCTTCTCCACATCTAGTTCCAGTTAGGTTGAGCTTTTTGTTCATATTTAGAAGTAAAACAGAAAGGGAGGAGGGCCTGAGTGCAGCTTGAGAGGGATTTCAGCGCATCTGTCTTGGTGGTGGAATGTACAGAAGTTGGAAGGAATAGGAGAGAGGAGGGAAAGGAAAGGATCTCCTTGAATCACCTGTGGCCATTTTCAAAGTTTAGGGCTAGGATGGAAGGTGAAAAAATTCCTGTGGGCCCATCCTGGGACTTGCAGTGTGCTTGGCCTACCTCCAGGGGGCAGCCTTATATAGCCAAAGGGTGAGTAGGTAAGGCCTGGAGTTGCCCCATCTCTGATTTTTTTTTTTTTTTTTTTTTTTTTTTTTGGCGGAGCGAACCAGGAATTGAACTCAGGCCCTTGCACTTGCCAGGGAAGTGCTTATTCCACTGAGCCATCTCCCCAGTCCCCCAGTCTCTGATTTTGTAAATGTTGACAGGTATTCAAATTAAAAACAAAAGCATGTACTAATACTGTTTAGACAAGATATCATGTCTACATCTTGTCTTCTGAATACTATGAAGAGAATAATATGTGACATATTAATTATTGTAGCTGTCCTACTAACCTGTTTTGAAACTGATTTGTTTTATCTTTTCTCTCATTAAACTGAATAAAAAATAAAATATGATCATGAAAAAAACTATTATATGGGGCTGGGGAGATGGCTCAGTGGAATAAGTGCTTCTCTGGCAAGTGCAAGGGCCTGAGTTTGATCCCCCATTCCTCGAAAAAAGAAAAAAAAAAATCAAAAAACTATTATAGCTTACAAAAAAAAAAAAGCAGAGCTGAGGGTGTGGCTCAGTGGTCCTGTCTGTACCAGTGATGTCTAATATGAATAAGACCCTGGATTTGGTCCTCAACACTACCAAAAATCCAAAACCAAAACAACAAAAATGAAAGGGTAGACAGTGTGAGTCCCTCCCATAATCCTAGCTGCAGGCAGGCCGAGACTGGAGGAGAGCATGTTCAAGAGCAGCTTGGACTCTGACTCAAAGAAAGAAAGGGGCTGGGGTACTGGTCAGTGCTAAAGCACCTTTGGCTTCAACGGCAGCAAAAGCAAAACCCAAAACTGTGTGAATTAAGCAAGTTGGAGATTGCAGGTTGTAATATCTGCTGAAGGCCTGACAGCTCAACTTTGGAGCATCCCCAAGATTGTTCCTTCCCAAGGGCTAACACTGTGGCCTCTGCTCTTTCTGTCCTCCCAGCGACAGCATTCACTATCAGATGGTGTATTCCTACGGCTCTGGAGTGGTGTGGGCTCTCGGCGTGGTGCCCTTCAGCCACGTGAACACGGTCAAGTTTAACGTGGAGGATGGAGAGATTGTTCAGCAGGTACGGGAAGGCATTGGGCTTGAGGAGTCTTACGAAAGGGGGAGGAGGAATCACCAGAGTACTTACTTTGTGTTGGGGGCAGAGAACCTGGCTGGGTAGATTGGAAGCCATTTGTGGGTCCTGATTCTGGTCCCTTGCTGCTGGCTTGTCCTCACTGGCATGTATTTAAAGTACTTCTGTCTGCATGAAGTGGTCATTGTTTTTTGTTTTTTGTTTTTTTTTTATCGCAGAACTGGGGATTGAACTCAGGCCCTTACACTTACCAGGCAAACGCTTATTCCACTGAGCCATATCCCCAACCCCAGTGGTCGTTGTTGATGTCTGAAAGATTACATAGATCTAGTCACTGCCCTTAGATATTTCGTAAGGTAGTGCTAGTATAAATTAATTATAGAATGCTACATGATAGACAAACAGTAGGGAAACATTTACCTGAAGTATTAAGTATTTGCTGCTATCTAGTATAATTTTCTAGTGGCCGGAAAAAGAATCCTGATTTTTCTCCATCTTTGGAGGGTTTTGGGAGGCTGGTGAGGAGTGGAGCAGGAAGAATCCCTTGGGCACCAACCATGAAGAACCTTAGGACCCTTGCGGCATTATAGTCGCTGTGCTGCTGGGGGGCTGAGGGAATGTAGCAGGCCCGTAGGACCTCGTGTTCTGGTCATTCCTTCAGGTGAGGGTTTCGACTCCGTGGCTGCAGCGTCTCACCAGAGCCTGTGGTGTGGTAGAAGAGGCCGTCCTGGTGTGTCCCGACCCGAGCTCAGGCACCCTGCACACTCTGGCCCTGGAGACAGAGTGGGAACTGCGGCAGATCCCACTGCAGGTGAGAGGCTGCAGCTGCTTCTCCCAGCCCAAGGGCTCAGAAGGGTCGGCATGACTCCAGGGTGGGGGTGGGGTATCTTTCTCCTAGTGGTTTTGTGGCCTTCCTGAGCTGTGGCAGTCATAGGAAAGAAAGCTCAGGCCTCTGGCCCATCTGGTGTTGAGGAAATGTGCCGCTCTTTGCTTTGGAGAAGCTGAATAGGAGCTTCTGGCGCTTCTGCCTGGTACAGTTATATCCCTTGCCAAAGTGTGGGATGGGGGGGTGAAACTGGGTGGGTCAGTGACTGGTCAACTGCTTGCCCTAAGCCTAATCTGTCTTGCTTCTCTCAGTCTCTTGACTTAGAATTTGGAAGTGGATTCCAGCCCCAAGTTGTGCCTACACAGCCCAACCCAGTGGATCCTTCTCGGCCTCAGTTCTTCCTGCAGTTGTCTCCAACCCACTATGCCCTGGTGCACTACCACCAGGGGACTCTGAGTCTGCTCAAAAACTTCCCCCAGGTAACAGCAGGTGACACGTGTGGTTGCAAGGTTGTAGGAGGGTGTGGCCAAGACAGGTGCCAGGAAGCAGTGTTTTTAAAGGTGGAAACATTTGGTTGTAGGCCTGAGGTTGCTGGCACCATCCCGAGTGGCTTGTGGGGGGTGGCCTTACAGCAGGGATACCATACCCTTTTCCCTGAATGTTACAGAAATCTTCATAGTAAAACTGCTTTGCTTGGAATTCATAGGAAGGTAGGGATGTGAGCTCCTCTGTAAACTGAGTGCAGCATGGGGTTTAGGGTACTCTGTGCTGTGTTAGAGTTCCCTTAGATGCAGCAAGGACCTCCCTCTGTACTGATGTGCCCTGATCATCATTTCCAAAGTTGGGAGCACCTTGGACTCTCAAGGCCAAGAGACTCCCAGGAGAGGTGACCGACTGGAAGGCCACTGCCTAACACAGCCCCGTTGGGGAGTTGACACTCTTCTTTCTCCCCAGACTGCTCTTGTGAGCTTTGCCACTACCGGGGAGAAGACGGTGGCTGCAGTCATGACCTGTCGGAATGAAGTGGTGAGTACTGAGAGTGACAGCTAGCACATGGGGTTTCTCCTGGAGCCTAAGAGTAAGAAGTCTGGTCACAGCTGCCCGGTGAGGCAGAGCGTGGGGACAGGAGGCTGTTGAGAGCTGAGTCCTCTCCTTACCTCTAGAGCTGTGTGCACATCCTCTTTCTTCCTAGAAAGGAGACCCAGTGTGAAAGCCTCATCTTTATCGAGATTCGAGATTGTTAGGAGTCACTGCATTTTGTGCACAGGCGTGAGAAATGAGACTTACTTTTTCCCAGTGCTAGTGAGATATAGAAATAAAAGCTTCATTTTGGTAACTGGGGAGTGATCCTCTGGCTGAATTTTCTCCTGTCCTTTTCTCCATAGCAGAAACCTAGCAGTTCTGAAGATGGGTCACTAGGGAGCTTTTCAGAGAAGTCCAGTGCACAGGTAGGTGTGGTGTTGGCTAGCGTACCAGCTAGGGGGCCGAGGTGGGTGGGGGATGGGACAGAGGAGACCCCTTGAGAAAGCTATAGAGAGCTGAGGCTAGTGGGTCTCTTCAAGTTCTCCATCCTGGATAGCTCTTGTGTACTGTGAACTAAACGATGCTTCTTTTGACCCCTTTTCATGGTGAAAGGAGGAGGGAGACTCCTTTGAATCTGTCCCTAACTACATTCTTCCCTGGGTTTTAGCGGTTTTGTTTTTCTGGGGATCCTGGCTGACAGAGCCCACTGGTGGTCAGTGTGAGACCCTAGGCTGTGGCTTCAGTGCAGGCTACGGTTCCTGAGCCTCTCTTCCTCCTGTCCTTGCTCAGGATCTTACCCTTCTTTAGGTAGTCTTTGCTATACTGTATTTGCTGGCTTCCTTCTAAAACAAGCATAGTCGTCGTTTCCTTTATTTACCCAGGTACCTCATTTCTGTCTTAGGATTTTTTTTTTTTTTTTTTGAGACAGGGTCTCACTATGCAGTTCAGGCTGGCCTTAAGCTCACTTTGTAGCTCAGGCTGGTCTCGAACTCACAACAATCCTCCTGCCTCAGCCTCCCGAGTGCTGGGATTACAGGCCTGCGCCACCACGCCCGGCTTTCTGTCTTAGGATTTAGCTTTCCTTGTTTAATGTATTTGGTACAGGGTCCCACTACACAGTGATCCTCCTGTTTTCAGCTTCCCCTACACTGGGATTATAGGCATGGGTGCGCCACCACTCCCAGACACTTCCAGCTCAGCGTACCTGGGGGCGGGCCTGGCATGGCATGCAGTACCCAGGATAGAACCGTGGTCCCTGCACTTGCCTAAGCTGGTGCTTAGTCCACTGAGTTATCTTGCTGGCCCAGCATTTAGCTTGCTTGCTTGCTTGGTCTCTTCTTTGCCTTTTGGAAACAAAGTTTCACTGTACAGTTCAGGCTGTCCTTGAACTCATTTTTGCTGGCTTGGAACTCCTAGGGATCCTTTTGCCTCTGCCTCTTGATTGTTGAGATTTTAGGTGTGTGCCACCATATCCAGCCTGTTTTCATTGCTTTTTTTTTTGGTGGAACCAGGGCCAGGGATTGAACTCAAGCCCTTGTGCTTGAAGCGCTTGTTCCACTGGCCCTCTTTTCTTTTTTTCTTTTTTTTTTTTGGTGGAACCGGGGATTGAACTCAGGCCCTTGCCTGAGCCATCTCCTTGGCCCTTTCATTGCTTTTTAATGTTCTTTTACACATTTCCCTTTGTGGTCTTTCTCTAGGGTATTTGGGTGAGTCCTTAGATATCCTTTGGGGACTTTGTTGGGGACAGGTCTTCTTTAGTTCAGTGGTCCCCAACCTTTTGGGGTACCTGTGACCAATTTCGTGGGAGACAGTTTTTCCATAAATGTGGATGGTGGGGGGTGATTTTGGTATGACTCGGGAGCTTTACATTTAATGTGTACATTTGATTTGTACAAGTGTGGTGCACCCTGACCCCTTGTATGTGCCATTCGCGGTAATGTTCCTACTCCTATGAGTGTTGTTGCCAGTGATCTGACCTGAGGCAGAGCTCAGACAGTGATGCAAGTGGTGGGAGAGTGCTGTGGAGTGGCTCTCAGTACAGAGGATGATTTCCTCACCTGCCGCTCAGCTCCTAACAGGCTGTGGGCCAGTACCAGCTGGAGTTGGGAACCCTGCTGTAGTTGACTGTGCTCTTTGTTCCCCTAGGACTCACTGACTTGCTTCAACCAGACCTACACCATTAACCTCTACTTAGCAGAGACAGGCCGGCGGCTGCTGGACACCATGATTACGTTCAGCCTGGAGCAGAATGATACTCGGCCTGAGCGGGTGAGTCAGAGCCTTCACCTCTAAACTCCATCCTGGGGGGCCAGTCGAATAAGCACTTCCCTCGAAAGCGGAAGGGCCTGAGTTCAATCCCCGGTTCCACCAAAATAAATAAATAAATAAAATAATAAATAAATAAACTCCATTGTGTGGGTGTCTTAGCTCAGGTTTTCTGTCCTCAGGGCCAGCTGACAGTTGTGGATCCTGGCTAAAGCCTTCTGAACATGGGTTTTGGTTCTTGCTGAGCCATTGACTGGTCATAAATAATAGGAAAAGCCGCTGTGGCCTGTGGCCATGTGCCGCTGGGCTCCAGGTGCTGTCCTCGCTTTGTGCTGTGCACTAATTGAAGGAACCTCCACAGTCTTGTGACGTGTCATTACTGGCTTGGTTTTACAAATCTTACTGTGGCTCGGTGGCATTTGTAAGCCCATGGATGTCCCACGTAACTTAGATGTCCCATCTGTAGTCACAGCTAGTAGGACATGCTGCTGGGGTTCAAGGTCCTACTGCCTTAGTGCCACATCTGTGCTTGTAATCCTAGCCAGAGTCCTGTAAGGTTATGGAATTGTTTCTCAGCCTCTGGGTTCTGGTTTTGTTACACCTAAAGTGGAAAGTCCAATCATGGCCCCCTGCTTCTGTGCTTGTGTTGTGGAGCGGGACTGGGGCCCAGACGGATATGGTAACATTGTCAGGTGTTCCCTCATGGTCGGGTCTGAGAGGGCTTAGGACTTTCTATGTTGGCTCCAAATAATATTCCTAATTGTATTATCATCCAGATAATTGGTGTATATTTAAATAATGTCATGCGGTTAACCTCTAACAGCTCCACACACTTGGAGTCTTGGGATCTGGGGCTTTGGACAGCCTCTGGATTCTCACTGGCTGTTTGGCTTATAGCTGTACATCCAGGTGTTCTTGAAGAAGGATGACTCAGTGGGCTACCGGGCTTTGGTGCAGACGCAAGACCATCTGCTGCTTTTCCTGCAGCAGCTGGGTGAGTGTTTGTTGTGCAGTGCATCTGCAATTCAGCCTGCCCCACATCCCAGCTAGGCTGATTCTAGGGCGGTGGGCAGCCCTCTAGGAAGCTGCAGTGGAGTGTGCCTTGCATAGTTTCTTTTGAACTCTATGGCACCTGATTTTCACTAAATTCTTGGCAATTTTTCCCCTCTAAAATTCTTTTATTAATATTAATAGTACATAATGATTATACTGTGAGGAGTTGGTACGTGTACATATCTTTTTATTCCTTTTGTATCCTTTCCTCCTTCCCTCGAAGTTCTTAGCATTTTAGGGTGGGATCAGAACTTTTATTACCTCCCTTATTGATTCTAGCCTCTTGTTCCATTGTTTGTTTGAGACAGGTGTTTACTCTGTAGTGCGGGCTGGTTTCAGATTCACTATGTAGCGCAGGTTGGTATTGTACTCATGGTTAGACTCCCGCCTCAGCCTCTCAAGAGCTACAGGTGTATAGGAATTGCAGGTGTATACCACCAAGCTTGGCTTGCTTCATTTTTACATGAGAGCTGATCCCTGAGCCACCTAGCAGTGTCCCTTTAGAAGGTGGCAGAGCAGGCCAAGCTTTTGTCTGCTGGTTTCCTGCAGCAGGGAAGGTGGTGCTGTGGAGCCGCGAGGAGTCCCTGGCAGAGGTGGTGTGCCTGGAGATGGTGGACCTCCCGCTGACTGGGGCGCAGGCCGAGCTGGAAGGAGAATTTGGCAAGAAGGCAGGTACGAGCCCACAGGGCTGGCCTGCAGAACTGCTGGGGCTGGGGATGCTAGTTAAGACACAAGAGATGCAAGAGATGCTGCCATGTGGTGCCCCTGGCTTCCTGGGCTCAACCAGTTTGCCTGGCTGTTCTAAATAAGTGGGTGAGTTTCTAGTGCATTTATGTCCCTGTGGTCTGTGTGATCATTCTTTCCAGCAAAGGAATGAACTATGTATCTAGAAAAAGATGTTGCAGGAAAACAAATAGGATCCTCCAAACTTAGTATAGTAATAGCTGTCACTACGAGTGCCTAATAGTTGTCAGGCTGTGTCAGGCACTGTCTACCCATTGTTCCCAAAGCAGCCACCACATGTCCCTAGAGAAGCTGGACCATGTCTACCTGTTAATTGTGGAACTAGCCCAGTGTATTCCGAAGCCAGCCTCAGCCCTTTTCCCCAATAAAGTGTGCATTTACTCCACTCTCAGCCAGTCCTGTCTCCCCTTCCGCCCTCCAGCCATTGCTGTAGCTCCCAAGCAGGTAGCTGAGGGCCTGCCTGGGCCAGGAACCTTGCTAGCGGTACAGTTTTCCTTTTTTTGTTTTGGATACTGAGAATTGGCATGTTTTCTTAAGCCAAGGATTAATTTGACTTTACTGTTTGTTTCTGCTGCCTGGATCCAGCAATTCAAGGTAAAGCCCGCTTCTTGCTGCCTTGCTGCTTGTTGGCTGCCCACATGGCTAGCTAGCATTGGGTCGTTTTTTTTCTGGCCTGAGGTACAGACCCAACGTGTGTGTGGATTGCTCTGCTTGTGACTTGTCCTCTCTGCCAGTCACTTCTCTTCCTTGAGCTGAGGTTGATGGAAAATAGATAAGCAAAGATACTCCTTTTCAGTGGGTACTCAGCCTATGCCAGGCACTGTCCTCAGTCCTATAAGTATATTGTATGATCTGATCTCGTAACAGCCCTCTGGGTTCCATGTCCTTTACAGATGAGGAAAAGAGGCCTTAAGGTTGATTCTGTTTCCCAAGGTCACACAGTAGGAAGGAGTATAGCTCTCTTTACCGTGTTGCCTTGTATCTGTCACCAAGTCTCTGGTCTGCAGAAGGAGATTTGGAGGGTGATGTCCTAGTTGATGGAGTCAGGGGTAGAGGGAACAGTGGCCCTGTGAATGGGTTGAGTTGTGAGTAGGTGTGTGGGGTCTTGGTTTGTGTTGCATCTGTCCCTGCACTGCCCCTGCTGCCACCCCCCTGCCCCCCCCGCCCCCAGCTCTGCACCTTCTGGCTTTGTCCTGGCACCCAGACGCCTTCCCCTGCCATTGTGGATGTATGGCTGTGGTGACATTCACAGCATGGCTATTGTGCATGGCCAGCCCCTGACCTCTTAGTCTCCTATTCCTAAAGACTGCAGTCAGGTACAGTCAGGGTTTTGGAAGCTTGTGTAGAGTCACACCTCAGTTTGAGACTGCTGACATCAGACGAATTGCCTCTCTGGGCTTGGCACCTGGAGTGTAAGTGGCCAAAACACTAGAGGAGAGGGACATGCCTCTCCTTGGGAAAACAGTGCATCTCCTACTGAACACCCAGTCTGACAGAGTGTGTTACCATTTCCCTGACACCAGATGGCCTGCTGGGGATGTTCCTAAAACGCCTCTCCTCTCAGCTCATCCTCCTGCAAGCGTGGACTTCCCACCTCTGGAAAATGTTCTATGATGCTCGGAAGCCCCGCAGCCAGATTAAGAATGAGATCAACATTGACACCTTGGCCAGGGATGAATTCAACCTGCAGAAGATGATGGTGATGGTAACAGCCTCAGGGAAGGTAGGCTTATAAGCCCCAGGTACCAAACCTTTTTTTCAGGGAGTAGGAATTAAAAAGCTTGGTAGGGGGTAGCAGCAGTGGTTCCATTATGCAAAGAATCAGTTGTTTGGCTTTTCTTTCTAGGTGTGAGCCAGGTATTTGTTTATCTTGCAGCTTTTTGGCATTGAGAGCAGCTCTGGCACAATTCTGTGGAGACAGTATCTACCCAGTGTCAAGCCAGACTCTTCCTTTAAGCTGATGGTCCAGAGAACGACTGCCCACTTCCCCCACCCCCCGCAGTGCACGCTGCTGATAAAGGACAAGGTGAGCCTGTCAGATGACTGGAGTGGCTTTTTTGGTGTTTAGCAATTCAGATTTCTCCCAGGTCTTTGACTATGTGAGTCCCTAAGGACCACGCAAGGGTTAGGACTTGAGTTTCTTGCCTGGGTGGAGGAACTGTCCAGGGCTGATGTGAAGTTGATCAAAAGCAGGTTTCATTTCTGCCCATTTTCTTTCCAGTCACATAGGCTATAGCTGAGTAACTCTTTCTGCTTTTCTCTAGGAGTGAGAGCAGGACACAAAGCTATATATTCCTACCCCCAGAAAGAGGACAGATTTAGTGGCTCCATTCTAATATTAGACCAGGGGTTGGTAGGCACTCCTGGAAATGCCATCGCAGTGTTACTGAATTGCAGTTGGCCTATTTGTTTGTTTGTGGCACTGGGGATTGAACCCAGGGCCCTGCGCTGAGCCACATCCCCAGTCCATTTTATTTTTCATTTTGGGGCAAGGTATTGCTTAGTCTAGTCTTGAATGTGAGATCCTCCTGGCCCGGCCTCCCAAAGTGCTGGGCCTCACATGTGCACTACCATCCCAGCCTCCACGCATGTCATCTTTTTCTTCACTCATTGCCACATCCAGTTCTGGGTTAGGTTTGGAACCAGAGCCAGTTTGAGTTCTTTGAGCATAGGTGACTATTTCTCTGCAGCCAAGAACTTAATCTTTCCATAAAGAGGATGAAGAGTAGGGAATACCTTGCAGTTGAGCTGAAGTCTCAGGTATCCTGCTTTACCCTTATTATTTGTGTTCTTGCTGTGTTTGCCTGCCTTCTTCAGGAAACAGGAATGAGTTCTCTGTATGTCTTCAATCCCATTTTTGGGAAGTGGAGTCAGGTGGCTCCCCCAGTGCTCAAGCGCCCCATCTTGCAGTCCTTGCTTCTCCCGGTCATGGACCAAGACTATGCCAAGGTCTTGCTGTTGATAGACGATGAGTACAAGGTACTACATCTTTGGGAGGGTGGAGACATTCAGGGGAGGTGAGTAGAGGCTGGGATGTCACTCAGCCGCAGACCAGAGGCCGCGCGTGGGCTGCAGTAGACACACTCATTCTCGCCCGTCCCTCAGAGACAGGGCTGCTGTTGCTGCCTTTGTAATCATTTCGGTTCGTAACTAAATTGAAGCCCTGACAAGTCTATTAGGCTATAATTCCTTTGAGATTTGTTCTATTCCTAAGGGCCTCTGATGGGGAAGTAGTGATGCCTTGGGTAATAAGGCATAGAGTCCTGAACTTTGCTTTAATCCTTTTCTTGGACTTTCTGGGTTTTTAAGGTCACAGCTTTCCCAGCCACTCGGAATGTCTTGCGACAGCTACATGAGCTTGCCCCATCCATCTTCTTCTATTTGGTGGATGCAGAACAGGGGCGGCTAAGTGGATATCGGCTTCGAAAGGTAGGTGTGTGGAGACACTAGCCAAGGAGTGGCAACCTGAGTATGCTAAGGGGGGGACCCTGGTGAGCAGCAGTTCCTGTGCTCCTGGCACGCATGGGTAGAGTTCAGAGCAGAATCTGCAGGAGTGTAGTCAGAAGAAGGAAGAGCAAGTCACTGTCAGAGATGTCTGCTTTGGCCACTGTCCCTCTGCCCTGTTAAGATTGTTGACATGTCCCGTGTTCCAGACTATTCCATTCCAGCCCTGTCCCCTGGCAACTCCTGTAGAGTATGTTGTAAAATGCCTTTTGCTATGTCTTTGTTCCCATGTCCCTGAGTTAAAAATAAATAACTGTGGAAGTCTCAATTGGTGGCTGTTTCCTTGAGGCTCTTTTATGCCCAAGAAGTGGCCTCTTTAAGTTCTCCATGATTGGATTAAATTTCACTCTCATAAATCTTTCTCTTATCCTCTATCTCCGTGGTGGTGTACTATGGCAGTAGACAAGGGGCATTCTGGCAGGACTCTGCATGGGAGATGGAGCGTTTCCTGGTTACTTAGCAGATATAAACCATGCTTCTAGTCCTTTTGTAAACTTAGCATAATGCTGATGTGAGTCAGTCATTTGTCCCTGTTAGTTGGGCAGCTACTCTGCGGTACTCATAGCTATAGGTGCTATAAATGCAGCAGTGCATGATGGTCCCAAGTCTACACTCACAGCCTTTTCAGCTGCACTCCTTTTCTGTAGCCTGGACAACGGGCATTTTCTCAGCTCCGAGGAGGATGGAAAGTCGGAATGGGGGTTGAACAGAGTTGTGTTTTTGCACAAAGATGTTATTGACAAACTCTTGATAGAACGTGTCTTTGAATTTTATTTTTAGAAATGGGTTGGCTTGCCCTAAGGCCGACACCCTTGAGCCCAGCTCTTACAGTCAGTGTTATACATTGTGTTGGCAGTGCCGAGGGGCCACCCCTGCCTGGCTAGCAGGGCTGAGAAGAGGGCTCCTGTGTGGTGGCACTCACCAGAAGTACCCTGTATTTCCAGAGTGTAGATGTACACTGTGTTGGATAGTTAGTGTCCCTTGTTTTCCTATAATGACCCTGCTATCTTAGTAATCACTGGTGGCCATAGGGTACAGGGACTGTAGATCTTATTAATAAATGGTAAGTTTTTCTTGGATACTTCCTCAGATAAACATGATATACTATTGAGTATTGTTTTCTTAGTATTTTCTTTAATCAAACTGAGAGTTCTAAAGCTCTTCATAAGCCAGATGTTTACTGCTGTTTTTTTTTTTTTTTTTTTTTTTTTTTTTGGTGGAACCGGGGATTGAACTCATGCCTTTGTGCTTGCCAGGGAAGCACTTACTCCACTGAGCCATCTCTCCGGCCCCTACTGCTTTTTTTTTCAACAGCCTTGGTCTTCCTCCTTCCAGCACAGAGGCCTCAGATGCTGAGCTGCTGCGCATTTCAGGCACAGCTATCTCAGGCCTGCGCTTGCCCTCCATTCACAAGTGCTTTTGCCCTAGGATCTCACCACTGAGCTGAGCTGGGAGCTGACCATCCCCCCAGAAGTACAGCGCATCGTCAAGGTGAAGGGCAAGCGCAGCAGCGAGCACGTCCATTCCCAGGGCCGGGTGATGGGGGACCGCAGTGTGCTCTACAAGGTACGGGACAGCTGACTGGCTCAGGACAACTAGGCTTTGAATTGTGGTGCTAGGATTTGGTGGATGTGTGGTCTTGGGTGAGTCACTTAATCTCTTGCAAGCTTGGTTTACTGTCTGGGAAGTGGGTAGTAGTGGAACCTCTGCCATATCAGGGAGATGCTCTGCCCCTGAGTCGCGCCCTCAGCCTGGGCATTAGTACTCCCATTGTGTGGTGGTTGGGATGGTGACGACAAGTGTTCTCGCTGAGCCCAGTGCCTGATGGGTGTATGGGAACTACCTGAGAGATGTGTTTTTTCTTTAAAATGTATTTAGGTACAGGATCTACAGGGTCTCAATACATAGATTGGATTCATAGTGATTCTGTTTGCAGCCCCCCAAGCACGAGATGTTTGTTTTTAGTAGTAGCAGTAGTGGCAATGCCAGTTCACCCATCTGGAGGGTCTGGCGTCTAGGGACAGAGCATTGAAGCACGCATGAAGCCTCACAACAAAGAAAAAAAAAACACAAAAGATTTCCATGGCAATGATCCAGCATTCAAGTTAGTGGTAAAGGGAGGGAGGAGTGGTGACCACTCGGCTGCAGAGCTGCCCGTGAGAGCCTGTAGTTGTGGGATGAACATTTATTTTTTATTTTTTTGTCTTTTTGAGACAGGGTCTCACCGTGCAGTTCAGGCTGGCCTTAAGTTCACTTTGTAGCTCAGGCTGGTCTCGAGCTCACAACAGTCCTCCTGTCTCAGCCTCCCGAGTGCTAGGATTACAGGCCTGCGCCACCACGCCCAGCATTTTTTTTTTTTTTTTTGGATGAACATTTATTACATCCTCAGGTAGCCAAGGCTGCCTGGAGAGTGGCGTGATAGGGCAGCACAGTGAGCATAGCCCCAAGTTGGGCTGTCAGGTTCCAAGTTGGCCCTGCTAGGGCCTCACTGTTCCTTCCTGCTGGTTTACCTGGGCTGCCTGCATGTCCATTTTCACCATTATGATGGGAGAATAGCACTGACTCCCACAGATTGTCCTGGAGATTAAAGAAAACTGAAGTGACTGGAGTAGTGGCTGCCACTTAGGTAACATTGGTCCTGCTGACTCGAATTCTTGATCGATAACATCTCCCTTGTGGTAGCAGTTAATGTTACCTGTTAAGAATGACCTAAATAATACACATTCTACAGGACGTTTTAGGCTGGGGGATGAGGTTCAGTGGTAGAGTGCTTGAGGCCCCGAGTTAGATCTCCAGCACTATGTACAAAAAAAAAAAAAAAAAAAGCTTCAAAGCAATGCAAACTTTTTTAAAGTTTTAAAAAGCTCTAGAAAAAATATATAGCATACCAAATTTTACCATTTACATGGTAAAATGAGTGGCAACCAGGAGCAGTGCTTTTAAAATTTGTATTCATTACATAGTTACTGTAGGCTATTTTTGAAAATAAGCTGATTGTTTTTTTGTCTTTCTGAGGCATGATCTTGCTATGCAGCTCAGATGAGCCTTGTGCTCATTTTGTAGCCCAGGCTGGTCTCAAATTCACAACGATCCTCCTGCCTCAGCCTCCCAAGTGCTAGGATTACAGGTGTGCACCACTATGCCCTGCCAAACTTTTATTTATGTTTTTCCCAACTTTTTATTTTTTAATTTTATTTATTATTATTTTTTAAAACATCTATTTATTTAGTAAGTAAGTTGCAGGGCCTCACTATGTAGCTCTGACTTGCAGTGCTCCTCCTTGACCTCCTGTGCTGGGATTACAGGTGTGTGTCACCACACCCACCTCAGTGCCTGGGGCTGGCGTGGCGTGTGGTACTGGGGACTGAACCTGGGGCCTTGTACTTGCTAGCCAGGCTTAGACTGCTAAACTATCTCCCCAGCCCCTGGCCAAACATTTTAAATTTTGATTGTAGAATTACAAAAACAAATTGTGGTGGCTGGGTGTGGTGACACATGCCTGCCTCGAACTTGGGAGGCTGAGGCCGGAGGACTTCCCAATGGCCATCTTTGTCTACATAATGAGTTCAAGGACAGTCTAAACTACAAATCGAGATACTGTCATAAAAAACTCAAAAAACAAAACAAGCCCAAGAAAGCCCCAGAGAAGTTGTGGACGTAATGCTTAGAATTTGTCCCTCTTCCTATTTTGCCTACATGACCACGTTACATTTATCTAAACTAGCACATAGTGTCAGCAGGCAACTATCACCTAAATTCCAGGCTTTACTTGCGTTTCACCAGATTTTTCACTGATGCCATTGTTTTAGAATACAGCCACACAGTGCATTTAGCTGTCAGGCTTCTTTTGTGGTCTAAGGTTTTCAGTCTCCCCTTATTTTTCAGGACCATGATAATTTGAAGAGTACTAAGTCAGGTGTATTGTAGAATGTCTCTCAGTTTAGGTTTGTCTGATGTTTTCTCATGATTAGGCTGTGGTTATGGAGTTTTGGAAAGAAGTAAAGAAGCAAGTCCTAGCTGGATATTACGTATTCTTTTTAGACAGTAGAATATATCAGTGAACAAAACTTCTGTCTTCTGAAGTTGTCATTGTTGGGAGAGGCTAATAATCAAAACAGTCAATAGGCAGATTTCGAGCTTTGAACTGAACTGCAAAGCAAGACCCTCTCAAAAAACACAAAATGTAGGGTTTTTTTTTTGTGTGTGTGTTTGGTACAAGGTCTCACTACGCAGCCTGGACTCATAGTGATCCTCCTCTGTTTTCAGCCTCCCCAGCGCTGGATTGCAAGCATGCCCCGCCATGCTTGGACTCAGAGTCTGGCTCAGGCCATCAGGGGGTGGGGCCAGCACAGGGGATAGACCCCAGGTCCCTGTACTTGCCTAAGCAGGTGCTTACTCTGCTGAGCTATCTTGCTGGCTCTAAAAATGCAGATTATATTGTCACTTAGAGTGGGCCCAGTAGAAAAAAATGAAGCCAGAACAAGGGAACAGGAAGAACTGGGGCACTGGGAAGTTGGTATAGTTAAAAACTGGTAGCTAAGGAGATATCTCACGGAGGAAGTGCTAGGATCAGAAGATTTAGAGAGAGGACATGGGCTATGGGTACCTAGAGGAAGAGCCTTCCAAACAGGAAAGCCAGAGCCTGCCCTGGTGTTACAGAAACAGTGAGGAGGGCTACGTGATGAGAACAGGGCCTGACTAGGGAGAGGTGTCAGAGCTGCTGCAGTTAGAGGTGTGGGCCTGGGTCACACAGGGATCATTCCGGCTTCACTTGGAAGGAGAAGAGCATAGCCACTGGGGAGTTTTGAGCAGAGAAGTGACAAATGCCTGAGATTGAACCTCTACATGAGGTTCGCGTGGCCTTGAGTAGACTATGCCCAAGAAGAGAACAGGAAGACCAGTGAGGCCACTGTAGCAATTTAGGCCAGACGATGTGGCTGGAACTAGGTTGGTAGTGTGTAGGTGGTGAGGAGGGAATGGCTTCTGGACACTTTTTTAAAGGTAGAGCCAGTAGCACGCCTGCCCCCGCTGTGCATGTGCCTGTGGCTACACACTAGAGAGAAGTGTCAAGAATAATGCAGACAGTATTTTATGATGAAGACATAGGGAGTTGTACTGACTTGGTGAAAAGCCTGAGGCAAGACAGGTTAGGCAGGCAATAATTCTTTCAGCCTGGGGCTTTGGAAGTATAGCTCCTCTAAGGAGAGGGACTTTAGTGACGGAGTTCAGCAGTAAGCTAGCTTGAAGATGGAATTTTGTCTGGCAACTCTAAATAGTGATAGAACCATGAAGTTTGCTGAGGTCACCAGAAGGTGAGTGTAGATAGAAATGCTCAGGGCCACTTGGGCCCAGGGGCACATGCTTGTAGTCCCAGTGTTCCTAGAGGCTAAAGCAGGTGGATCACAAGTTTCAACCCACAAGCAAGACATCATGTCTAAATAAAAAATAAAAAGGACTCGAAGCTGGGCGTGGTGGCGCAGGCCTGTAATCCCAGCACTCGGGAGGCTGAGGCAGGAGGATTGTTGAGTTCGAGACCAACCTGAGCTACAAAGTGAGCTTAAGGCCAGCCTGAACTGCATAGTGAGACCCTGTCTCAAAAAGACAAATAAATAAATAGGGCTCAAGGAGCTGGGGAGATGACTCAGTAGAATTAAGTACTTGCCAAGGGCCTGAATTCAATCCCCGGTTCTGCCAAAAAAAAAAAGGGATTCAGCATGAGGCTTAGTATGTAAAGGTCCTGGATTTAGTTTTTCAATCCCCAATACTGTGAAGTAATAAAAAGAGAAATGCCCAATGTCTTGAGTGCTGCTTAGTGTGCTCTGCCATAAAAAGATACTGATTAGGGAGATGTGGAGGACCCAACGAAGACAGAGGTTAGGCTGGTAAGTCTGAACGGAAACCAGGAACCTCTGTCCTGGAATCAGGTGCAAGCAGTGTTCCCTGAGGGCTTGCCCCTGTGTCACGTGGTGCTTATAGGTCAGGTGAGACAAGGCTCAGCACCCACCCTCTGGAGTTAGGAAGGAAGGTAGAAGGCACTGCTGCCTGGGAAAATTGGGTCCAACGAGAAGTGCCACTGCTGGAGCTGTGTTCTTCAGTCTGGGGTGGCAGGCCCAGGGCTTGTTTCTGGTGGCCACATGCTAGCTCTGTGACTTGAGATGCTGCCTCAATGCTCTGAATTCCTCATCTGCAGAATGTGGGTAGCAATAACCTCTTTATAAGGTTGTTGAAAGTCTCACCTTTTTCTTCTTTTTTTTTTTTTTGGCGGAATCGGGGATTGAACTCAGGCCCTTGTGCTTGCCAGAAAAGCACTTATTCTATTGAGCCATCTCCCCGGTGCCAAGGTTGTTGAAAGTAAGTGCAGCATAAGGCACCTAGTGCAGCCCCCAGGGCACAAAGCAAGTATGGGGATGAGAAATGACCAAGCAGGCTCTTCTGATGAGCAGCCCTGGTTCTCTTGCTAGGCTGATGAGCCTCACCTTGGCCTTGCTCACAGTGGAACCCACTATGCAGGACTTTTGTGCTCTCTCCCCAGAGCCTGAATCCCAACCTGCTGGCCGTGGTGACCGAGAGCACGGACGCCCACCACGAGCGCACCTTCGTTGGTGTGTTTCTCATTGATGGAGTCACGGGGCGTATCATCCACTCCTCGGTGCAGAGGAGAGCCAAGGGCCCTGTGCACATTGTGCATGCAGAGAACTGGGTGGTGGTAAGAAGCGTGTTGGGGACGGGAGGTCACTGAGGAGGCCTCGCGCCGTAGGCCCTGCCCAGAAACCCAGCTGCTGCTTTGTGTTTGCATAGGCTCCCAATCCTGCTGGGTGGCAGCCCAGAGTCTGGGCAAGCAGTGAGGGCCAAAAATCAGATTGCTCAGATGTGATCCTAGCTCTTCCGGTTCCTGACTGTCCAACTTTGAAGTAGTTATGTGAGCTCTCTGTGTTGTGTCATTAGTGATGTAGAGATAAAGATAGTAACCTCCAGTCTAGCTTAGTCCTGCCTGGCACCTAGGAAGCACGCAAAGTTAGCTATTAATTATGACTTCTAGGAATGTTTTTATTGTAATTCCTGTATCCCATAGCAAACTCCAGGCCGCTTAGACAAAACTGTGTGGAATGCTAGACAGCTTGGGAAATAAGGAAACTGGGGGTGCCCACATGGTTCTGTTCCTCCCTGACTCTGTAGCCAGTTTCAAGGATACCTTCTGATGTAGACTCCCCTGTCCAGTTGAACCTGAGCTGCTTCTCTGTGTCCCTGCAGTACCAGTACTGGAACACCAAGGCTCGGCGCAATGAGTTCACGGCCCTGGAGCTCTATGAGGGGACTGAGCAGTACAATGCCACTGCCTTCAGCTCCCTGGACCGCCCTCAGCTTCCGCAGGTCCTTCAGCAGTCCTACATCTTCCCCTCCTCCATCAGTGCCATGGAAGCCACCATCACAGAGCGGGGCATCACCAGCCGACACCTGCTCAGTGAGTGCTGGGAGGAGGGCCCTGGGGGCCAGGTTCCCTCAGCAGCGACACTGAAGGGCCAGAGGCACACTGCCAGCGGAGGCATTTGAGTGCCTGCAGGGAACGGTTGGTGGTGTAGGAAGTCTCCTCATTCAGCTTTGCCGTCTCTGAAGATGGCCTCTTCTCTCTCAGTTGTCATTTTGATGTGCAGCTTCCCTTTGGAGTTCTCACCTTGCTCACAAATTTAGTCCCTGCTGCCATTCTTTTTAGAAACGTGAAGACCTGTTTTATTAGTGCAACTTCATCAAACTGTTAACTCCCTTATGATTCTTTATTAGTGTATGCTTGTGATGCATAATAATTACTTATTTTTGAGTAGCAATTGCATCTGGATCATTTTTATCCTCCCTCAGTATTTTTAAATTTTTTTTTGGTGGAACCAGGGATTGAACTCAGGCCCTTGCACTTGCCAGGGAAGCGCTAATTCCAGAGCCATCTCCCCGGCCCCCTTCCTCAGTATTATGAAAGGTTTGTGTAGAAACTGGCAAGACCTCATTCTGTGTAGTTTAGTTCAGGACTCTTGAGTGTGTTTAACAGGCTCCTTGCCTACTTGATTTTAGCAGAAATGTGTGGGACTCTCAGCTCTGACAGATACTTGGTATCACTGTTACATTATCAGAATAGGAGGAGAGCAGCTCTCCTTGCAGCTTTGCTCACTGCCACTGACCTGGTGCTGTCTGCTGCTGCTCGCGGCCTGGCTTGCTAGCTGAGGGGGCCTTGCCTT
>PVKA01038797.1:0-19998 GCA_004027165.1 Ctenomys sociabilis
AATGATATATTTAAAATACTTTTTATCTTTTTCCTAACTAGCAAATGAAGTTTCCTACTCATAGATTAATAGCTTCAGGGTGGTTAGAAAATATTTACAATAGCCACTGGAATACAATAGGTTTTCATTATATCACTAAAATAGTTTTTCAATTAATAAATAATAAAATGGCTTATTATTCTCTCAAAATATTACCAGAAAACATTTTCTAATGATCTTTCAGATCAGAGGCTATTTGGTAGGCCAAGCAATTTCTATTAGTAATTCTGCATAGATAGTATTGTTTATTAAATATACATTAGAGAAAATGATTTTTCTCCCTTTAGAGTCTAGACTTATGCCACTGCAGACTGACTCTTTTAAAAATGTGAAAACTAGCTATGTTTATTTTATGAGTTATGAAGTCTCATAAGTCTCAAGGCCCATATCCAATTTGTATCTCTAAAATGACTTTTTATAAACCAGAATAAACATATCATCTCTTTTCTACAAACTGTAGGCTATTTAGGCAGAACAAAGAAATGCATTTGAACATGTTAATTTGATGTGGTTTTAAAATACATGACTGATTATTTACATAGAGTTTGTGTGTGTCATTAAATATAAAACAGAAAGCATATGTTCTGTTTTAGCCATCCATATCAATTGATTCTTTTATTCATGTTCTTGAGGAGTTTTTTTATTAAAGATCAGATTCAACATCTATAGAAATACTCTCTTTCTCCATATACCCAAAAACAACAGATCTGGAGACAGTGTGGTGCTTAGTGTTATGGTTTATATGCAGCAGTCTCCCACAGACCTGAGCACCATATTGGGCTTTGTGGAACCAACTGACTAAAGGTATGATACCCATCACGGTGCAGTCTACAGCTGAATTCAGAACTAAAGGTCATGTTGGAAGGTAAAGTACAGGAGACGGAAGTAAGTCACTGGGAGCAAGGCCCTAGCTCTCTCTGTCTCTCTCTGTCTCTCTCTGTCTCTCTCTCTCTCTCTCTCTCTCTCTCTCTCTCTCTCTCTCTCTCTCTCTCTCTCTCTCTCTCTCTCTCTCTCTCTCTGCCTCCCAGTCTTGATGATGCCTGGAGCAGCTTTTCTTCCACCAGGCACATAAGCAGGCCTATCTACCTTAGAGCCAGCTGATTATGGACAGCAACCCCTGCAAAATATGGGCCAAGTAAATCTTTTCTCCTTTAAATTGTGGGTTCGACCACCATAGTGCAAATCTTGCCTCTCATAGAATTATGTAGAAGCATGGCGTTATCTATCCCCACTGCACTGTCTATATACACACATCATGATTCTTCCTTTCTATACCCCTTCCTTTGTCTACACCTGTCAATGATGGGAACTCCATTGTCATTCAACTAACTTAGGTGCCTGAACTCGACAACACAGTCCTACACAGTCCAGCATTCCACAACAATAGTGAGTTATCTGAAGAAGTTGTCGACCATAGCCATTTACAGCTCAACTTAATATTATGGCCCCGCGATGTATACTTCATTTTTATACTTTTCTGCTGGATGGCTAAGACCTAGAGAGAGCAAGACTTATATACCAACTCATGAACTTTGTATTTCTTATGTGGCCAGTGAAGTCCTCTCAAGGTTTATCTTGTAGTCCTGTACATTATGTCAGCTTCTAGTACTATGGACAACCACTAGGAAAATAACAAGGTAGAAAGTATTAATTATTGAATCTTTGATAATTCATGTATAAAAATAAGATATGCAAACAGCTACACTCTCTTTACTGATAAGAGACATATGCTATAATAATGTCTGTAAGTATAATATCATGTACACACCTTCTATGATACCAAAACACTATGAAAACAGTTTGCAATGTATTAATTTATCAAATCCATCTTGTCAAGGTATCTTAAAACTATCTCATTGATATTTGTACTTCAATAAAACAAAAATTTTAAAAAAAATTTTAAAAAAGATGCTTGAGTTTAAGATCTCTGTTGCTGGACCTGAGAAATCGTCTCATTAGGGGTGATGCTTTTATAGGGAATGGAGCTGCAAGACATTCAGGACACATTTGGGGGTCTGGCGAGATATGGTGATGTTCCAGAAGATGGCTTGACTATACTTGAATACATATAGGTTAGCGTACTTGAATAAATAAATAAATGTAGATTGTCATACATGAACAATGGTACATTGTCATAAACAAAAAATAAAGATGTCTTCTGAAAATATAAATAAAGAAATTGTGGGTTCAGGGCATTGTGTCTCAGCTCCACAAACCTGACTAAGACACTTGGACAGAGGTGATGTTGTTAAAAAACTGGAAATCTGGACTCCCTTATATTTGATCTACCTTAGCACAAAGTGAAGGCGCAAAGGATAACTGAGGTAAATGCACTCCTTCCAAATACATAGGGTTAGGGCTGGGGAGATAGTTCAGTGGAATAAGTGCCTGCCTGGCAAGCACAATGGCCTGAGTTCAATCCCTGGTTCTGCCAAAAAAAACCATAAAAACCAAATACATAGGGTTACATTTGCTGTGGCCAACATTTTTGATGGGTGTTACAGAATACTGAACTAAAGACAAAAATGGAAATTGAATGTTCACTGAATTTTTTAAAGATTAAATAACATGGAACAGAATAACAATGAAACTTCTAAAATATGGAAGATCTTTTGTGCAGAAATGAGAGTCTCCAACAGTCTTATGTTAAAATAAAGATGGATAACAGCACAATAAACCTTGTTTTCATAAATGAAGAAAAATTTAGTAAATGCATATATGTGTTTACTTATTGAACAAAAAGATATTTTAGTGAACACACAAAAAACACTGAAGAAGTTACCTCCAGAAAATGGAATTTGAAGAGTAGTAATACTTTACTTTCTGACATATGAACATCTATCTTTTAAGTTTTCAATACATAGACATAATTATTTTAAAAATAGAATTTTTAGGAGAAATAAAATTCATTGAAGCTTAGAATAATCTATTTTACATGTTGATGATTTCCATGTAAATTGTGAAATTTTATTTTGATATACTCTTAATCACAATTCTTTTCTCCATTGATATATAGAAATATCCAATAGATGACCTATAACTCAATTTCTGCTTTTATTATTGTTGAAACTTCAAACTTTGCATTTAGAAATTCTTAAGAGAACATAATATGCTTCATAAATATGACTATCTCACAAGTAAGAGAGGTCTTGGCAGTGAGGTCCACCAAGAGCAGCATCTGCTAATTTTAGAGAAACACGAAATCTGACTGTTTGTCTCTGATGTACCATATCAGCATCTACATTTTAACAAAATTTCTAGAGGACTCATTCACTCGTTAGCTCGTAAAGCACTGTTCCAAAATACCCATCTTCAGTTCGCGACTCTACAAATGTCCTGCTCCTGTTCAGATCACATGCTCACAGGAATACTCGGGAGGCAGAAAGGAGGTCAGAAAAGATTAGGAGGCTGAAGTCTTTGATTCATCCCTGCCATTCTAGGGTTTATGCCTCCAGCCATTCCTTTGTGTGAAATTATTGCAGGATAGGTAAGAACTCTGAAGACCATAAATCTTCAAAGAGTCTGTAACCTTAGTCCAAGTCAGATGGAAAACAGCACAATTCTCTGGCTTCTGACACTTGAATTGAAAGCTGCTATTAAAAGATATGCTACACATGAAATGTGTTGCTACTATAAATATTTATTTATTCCCATTCCAGGGAAAGGTCAGAGAGTGAAATTCAGGGCAAAATGAAATATGGTCAGAATGAAATCTAAGTATTATTGGGCTATGAAATGAAAAAGAAAAGTGCACATATTAGAAGTAGTTTTTTCCGGGTGTATTAAAAATATGAAATATATTGAAATATGATAAAAAGGACATTTTACCAAGAGTTACTGGCACTGTCATTTCATTCATTTATTCTTTGTCTATTGATTCATGACCCGACTTTATTTAAAAAATGTTATCAGTTTGACTATCAATGTAGATATTGAGTAAAAAATTTTGAAATAACTGGAATAATAAATGCAAGATATATGTGATTATGAAAAATTACATTTTCTATAATATTATAGTTTAGATATCCTGAAAACTCTTCTAAACAAAGCAAATAGAAATTCTCAAGAAAATATAATATACACATTTTTAAATTTCAAAGCTATGTTGGTAAAGTTTAGTATATACCAATGGCCTAAAGGAAAGAGTTCATTGAAAACCAGTGTAACCAGCATGAGAACTTCAGCTGCTCGGTCACGGGAACTGTTAGGTTTAATACCTTACCCTTGATGAGCATAGCAGGGCAGGCAGCAAAACCACACAATGTGAAAGCTTGAAGCTGACATCTTTGCATCATGCAGAAAGCTGTATCTTAGAGAAAGCATCCAATTTTGAAGTCATGTTCATGGAGGAAACTGATAAGAATTCTATCTGATCTCTAAGACATATGGGAGACTAGTTTATTAGTTTCTTTTTAGTTATTATTCATATTATTTGTTTCCTATAAGACCTGATTATGGACTAGCAGTCAAAATCATTGAGGCTTAAATTAATCTCCCTACATTTTCTGAGATACTATAAATTACAATTGAAAGAATTCTTGATTTAATGATATACATAGCATCTGGCCAAAGCAAACTAAACTCCTCTTTGTTGGAAGACAAATTAACACCCAGGTAGAGGTATAATGTGGCCAATAGTAAAGTCCTCTGACTTTACTGTGAGTCAGAATTGAAAGCAGAAATATCAACATTTATTACATATACTAAAGTGAGTATATTTAAAATAATCAGACATAAAAGAGAGGATAAGTTAAACTGAAAGATAATGGATAAGTTACAAGAGAATGGGAGCTGCTGAGATAGCTCAGGGGTCTAGACGCCTGCCTGGCAAGTGGGGCGCCGGGATTCAATCCATGCTAGCTGGATGTCATGCTGGTCCCAGAACCCCAAGTGTGCCTTACTGGCCGCTGAAACTAGGAATGGCTTTCACTTGCTTGTAATGCCAGCACTAGGGAGGCTAAGACAGGAAGATCACTAGGAGTCTGAGCTGAACAGCGAGACCCTGTACCAAATAAAAAGAAAGAGAGATAAGAAAGAAAGAAAGAAAGAAAGAAAGAAAGAAAGAAAGAAAGAAAGAAAGAAAGAAAGAAAGAAAGAAAAGAAAGACTTTTTAAAAAAGTGTAAGACCTCTATGAGTAAAACATAATTATTAAAATACAAAGAAAGGCTAGGAAGGTAGCTCAGCTGATAAGGACCTGCTTAGACAAGTGCAAGGACAAAAGTTCAATCCCCAGCACCGCGTACCACCCCGGCCCTGCCTCCTTGGTGAGCTGAGCCTGCCACCAAGACTGGGCATGGTGGCAAACATGTTATCCCAGCCCTGGTGAGGCTCAAACAGGAGGATCAGTATAAATCCAAGCTGGGTAGTGAGGCCTTGTACCAAATAAATAACTTTTTAAAAGTAAAGCTAAATTGGACAAAATTAACATAATCAAAGAGAAAGTTATTGAAGTGGATGATTTATATAAAATGTACCTTAAAAACATAAAGCGGATAAAAAAAAAAAGAAGGGCTGAGATGCTAACAAAACTAATAGGAAATTAAAAGGTGTAGGATAGAATGTGGGTTCTGGAGCTCAGAAGAATCACACTCCATCATGTGACACTTAGACAAGATAAGTGCATTAAATTGAAGAAATTGTAAATATTAGAAGCTGTCTAAGAATCCACTACTCTATAATCTTTCCTCATTTCTAACCACAAAGTAGAGGAGTGGTCTTTTCTCTGAGGTTCCTTTATCTTCCTGAAGACTAAATTCCATACAGGGGAATGCAATTGAATTAGTTCTTATTTTTGAAATTTCTTCATCGAAGACAATGTGTATATCACTGGAAGGACAACAGGTATGTCACTGCCTTTAGGCAGAATTTATTACAAGCCACTGCTGCGTTGTTTGAATTCACTTTCCTGAAGCATTGCAGCATATCATGGATGATGCCTCAGATATCTGGCCCTTGTTTTAAGTTGCAACACAGTTGGTAAATTAGAGTGATTTCTTCCTGTTAAAGTGTCTATTGTTAATCTGTTTCAATAGGCAGCTATTAGGACTTCAGGGTGAAAACAAGAATTGCACCATGGAAAAAACACAATATTCATTTTTTCATTTTAATGAGCAAAAAGATAAAATAGCAATGAAAGAATTTCAAAACAGGTTAGTAGGATGAATACAATAATACATTACATATTGTCTTCGTAGTAGTTATTCAGAGGACAATTCACAGACATGATATCTTGTCTAAAAATATTAGTACAAACTTTTATTCTCAATGAACTAAGAGAAGCTATATATCTAGATAGCTATATATCTATCCTAACTCTCACACACACATATATATTCTTTTTTGTTTCACAACAAAATGTTCCTTTATTTACAATCTTGTGACGTTAGTACGGGTGATACAAGGTTGCCTAGCAACTGATAGCTGCCCTTACCCAGACTCAGTGCTCCTTTCAGGAGTGAGGTACCTTGCTTGCTTTAAGAACTGGGCCAAGTCTCAACCTCACATATTTGATCCGTATCCTAGATTCTTGGCTCCCAACCTATTCCTCTTTTTCATTTGGCTTTGTCAGAAATGGCTTTGTACTGCAGTTAGACAAGCTGAATTTGGAGAAACCTTTCACACTTGAATCCATGCTAAACATTGTAGATACTTGAGTTCAGCAAAATAACCCAATATATTCCGCTAGTCTATAACAGCAATGAGTTATCAGCACAACTAACAATTGTCAGAAGTTGTAGACTTGAACTTTTTTACAGCTCCACATATTAATATGGCTTTATTTTTTATACCATGTGTTTATACTTTTCTGCTGGATAGTTAAGACCAAGATAAATCAAAACCTATAAAATAAAAATATAACTTTAGTATCTGACAAGGTCAGACAAATCCCATCAGGATTTACCCTGAAAACATGTACAGCAGTTTGTAGGTCTTTTGTCAATGTCAGCCATGTGGATGAGTTCCTTTACCAATTTGCTCTTTGTAAACAGCTGAGAGAATGTTTATTTTTAGGTGAATCTCCTTAGGCCCACAATACATCAGTGATCACTGTCCTCTGTGGAGGACATCTCCTTGAAATTTCTCCCCATAATCTCCTTTAAAAGAAAATCTGGGACACAACTGAGTTACAGCATGTTACAGTACAGGTTCTCTGATGTCCACAGACCTCACTTCCCTTGAAGGGCTAAGGCTAAAATATTGGTTATCTTTTCTGCCCATCTGTTTCTCTAAATTTTTATCTGAAAGCTTTAGTTGTTGAACATCACAAAGAGAAGCTTAATGATATCATTAACCTGCAACAGAGGCAGCTGAGCTTAACATCACTGTCTGTCTGAATATCAAACACTTTAGACAGAACATGAAAAAGCTATTTTCCAACAACCATGTATATTACAAAAATTGAATCCTTATAAAATGTGGGAAAAAATTACACATTTAGAAATCAAACTATATACGACATTGTAGCAAGACAATCCTGTGACTTTTTTTCTTGTCTCTCACTTTCTTTTATTAACCTTTTTCATAACATTTACTTTAAAGAAAGTATAGCAATGATGATATGACATTAGAAGTAGTTTACAAGACCAAAATGACAGGTGCTTCAAGCACGGTTTCTGTATTACACATAGCTATTGCAGTACAGTTGCTTAGTTCACAGATATCAGCATGTAGAGTTAGTCATGGTGAGAATTCTGCCCATTAGCTGCTATTTTCAAAAACCTTATGGCAGTTCTTAGGACCATTGCTGTAACCATCTTGTTTATATAAATGTTTGGTTTTATACCTGCCACATTGCCTAACTTTTCTCCTTTTTCTCTCTTTGCTGTGTAATCCTTAAGTTTTCCTTTTCCATTTAACTGTGTTATTCCTTTTGGTTTTTATTTCTTCTTTTGAGTTCATACACTAGGGAGACAATATGATATTCACACATCATTTGTGGTTTATTTCACTTATGAGCATATTTTCAAGTTTTATATATGTATGTTTCAAGTTTAATATTCTTTGTAGCTGAGTAGTACTCCATTATATAAAAACACCTCATCTTTTTCACCCATTCATCAGGTGACAGGAATTTTTGTTATTTCCAATACTTGGCTATCACAAATTGTGTTACTATACCATAGGTGCACATATATCACTATGATATGATGTTTTCAGTTCTTTTGGGGAAATTCCCAGAAGGTGGATAGCTGGTTTGAATGGGATTTCCAGACTTAGGTTTTTGAGGAGTCTCCACACTGATTTCAACAATGGTTGCACCAGTCTACATGCCCACCAGGTTCCTTTCTCTTGGTGGTCTTTCTAATATTTTATTTTTCATTGATTTGCTTATGATAGTCATTCTTCCTAGGGTGAGATGATATCTGTTTTGTTTTAAATTGCATTTAATGAATTGCTAGAGATATGGAGCATTTTATCATGTATTTATTTGTTCTTGTATATTTTCTTCTGAGAAGCATATATTCATCTCAAATACGCATTTCTGAACTGGATCTTTTAAGTTTGGGGCCCTAATGTTTTTTAATTCTTTATAATTCTAGACAGAAGACCTTTCTCTGAGTACTAGTTAAGATATTTTCCAAATTTGTGGGTCGTGTTTCCATTTTGTCAATAATTTCTTTTGAGGTTCAAAAACTTTTCAATAAGAGGAATTGCCCAGTTGTTAATTCTTCTCAGTATTTCACATGCAGTTTGATTTATGTTGATGAACTGTTTTCCTACTCCTATGTCATCAAAATTTCTGCCATCATTTTCTTCCAGAAGATTTAGTGTTCCTGTTGAATTGTTTAGATCTTTAATGAATTTTGCCTTTAGTTTAGTGCACAGGGGTAGATCTGAATCAAGTTGTAATTTTTGACATGTAGAGAGCCAGTTTTTCAAACACCATTTGTGAGAGAGACTATCTTTCTTCCACTAACCATGTTTGGCTCCATTGTCAGAGGTAAAATAGATGACTGTGTTTATAGTTGTTTGTAAAATTTTTCATTTATTGAATAGATTCTTAGGTTTATTTTTTTGACTAAAATCATGTTTATTTTATAACAGCAGCTTTGTAGTGTAATTTCTTTTCTTCTTCTCATTCTCCTTTTCTTCTTTTCTTGTGTCTTGTTTTCATACATTACCCTTTATTTAAAAAAAATTTACATGAGAGACATTATGGTAATAATACGTATGTCATGATAAGAAGTATATATTTAGAAGACCAGCAAGACAGGCATTCCAAGCATGACCTTTCTATTACACATGGCTATATTCAGGGCAGTTGCTTGGCTCACAGGTATCAGCATACAAGTTAGTCAGGGTGAGACCCTACCAATTAGCTGCTAGTTTCAAAATCCCGTTGAAGTTTCTCAGGATCATTGCTTTACCTATTTTGTGTATGTATGTATGGCTTTGCCCCTGTCATGTTTCCCATCTTTTCTCCTTACACTCTCATGATCGACTAATCCTCAAGTTCTAGCTTTCCTTTTACTTGTATTATGCCTTTCTATTTGTATTTCTTTTTGCGAATTCTTATACAAGGGAGACTATATGATATTTACACATGTGGGTCTGGTTTATTTCAAGATATACTTATGAGTATATCTTCGATTGGCATCCACTTAAATATAAATGCTTCGAGATTCTCATTCTTTATAGTGCAATAATACTCCATTGTATAAAAATACCACATTTTTTCAACCATTCCTCATGTGACAGGCAACTTAGTTGTTTCCAAGATTTGGCTATCACAAATTGTGCTGCTTTAAACATAGGTGCACATATATCAGTATTATGTGACATTTTCAGTTCCTTTGAAAAAAATCCCAGAAGTGGGATAGATGGCTTGACTGAGATTTCCAGTCCTAGTTTTTAAAGGAGTCCCCACATTGATTCCCATAATGGTTGCACCAGACTACATTCCCACCAACATTGCAGAAGAATTCCTTTTCCAGACAGCCTGTCCAACATTTTTTGTTTGTAGATTTCTTTATGATAGTCATTCTCCCTGGGGTGAGATGGTATCTCAGTGATATTTTAACTTGCATTTCATGGATGGCTAGTGATGTGATCTGTTTTTCGTTCTTTAATTTCATTCTCTGAGAAGTGTGTGTTCATCTTGGATACCCATTTCTAGATTGGGACTTAAATTTAGAGGCTCTAATGTTTTTTAGCTCTTCATAAATTCTAGAGAGCAGATCTTTGTTTGAGGGTTTGTTAGTTAAGATGGTTTTGAAATTTGTGGGCTGTCTTTTCACTATGTTGGTAATTGCTTTCTTTCTTTCTTTCTTTCCTTCTGTCTTTCTTTCTTTTTTTTTTTTTTTTTTCACAACCAGGGATTGAACTCAGGTTGTTCCTCTTGCCAGGGGAGCACTTGTTCCACTGAGCTATCTCACCGGTCCCTGACATGCAAAAACTTCTCAATAAGTGTTGGTCCCAGTTGTTAATTCTTTCCAGTATTACCCATGTGATTTGATTTTTGTTCATGAACTCTTTTCCTACACCTACGTCTTCAAGAGTCCCTCACACTTTTTATTCCGGGAGATTGAGTGTTTCTGTTTTAATGTTTAGGTCTTTAATCCATTTGGACTTTAGCTTAGTGCATGGTGATAGGCCTGGGTGAAGTTTTAGTTCTCAGCATGTAGACAGCCAATTTTTCCAGCTCTATTTGTTATAGAGATTATTTTTCTTCAAGAAAGCATGAGGTGGCTGACTGTGTTCATAGAGGCCTCTACATATTCTAATCTATTCCAGTGATCCTCAGGTTTATTTTGTTGCCAATACCATGGTGGTATTATCATAGTAACTTTGTAGTATAATTTCCACTCAAGAATTGTAATGTCTCCTTCCTTATCTTTATTGCTATTCTATGTCTTTTCTGGTTCCAAATAAATTTTAGGAATGATATCTCTAGATCTGGTAGATATGTTGGTGGTAGTTTGATAGTGATTGCAGTAAATCAATTCAACAATTTTGGCAGTATAGCTATCTTCAAGACATTGGTTCTTCATGTCCGGAGGCAGGGAATGTCTTTCCATTTGCTGAAATCCTCTATGATCTCTTTTTTCAGAGTATTGGAATTTTCTGTCAAAACATTTTTGACTTCTTTAGTCAGATGAATTTCATACTATTTCATTTTCCATGGTGCTATTGTAAAAGGTATTGTTTCTCAAATTCCCCTCTCTGTGTTTATTATCTTTGTGCAGGAATGCTATTGACTTTCGGGAATTGACTTCTTATCTGCTGTACTACTGAATTTGTGCATCAATTCTTATAGTATGTTGGCGGAGTTTTTGGGTCTTCCAAGTAAAGTATTATGTCATCTGCAAATAATCATAATTTAACTTCTTTGCCTATTCTTATTCCTTTCATTTCTCCTCTTGTCTAATGGCTCTAGCTAATGATTCCAGAACTATTTTGAATAGGAGGGGTGATAAAGGACACCCATTTCTTCTACCAGATCTGAGAGTAAAAGATTTCAGTATTTCCCCACTTAGAATTATATTAGCCATTGGGTTGTCATCGATGGTTTTTAGTAAATTGAGGCTAGGCCATCTATTCCAAGTTTCTATAGGGCGCTAAACATCAATGAGTGTAATACTTTGTTGAAAGCCTTTTCTGCATCAATTGAGATAATCAAGTAGTTTTTATATTTGGCTTTATTTATATAGTGTATTATATTTATAGGTTTGTGTATATTCAACCATTTTGCATCCCTGTGATGAATTGTAACTGGTCATAGTACATAGTCTTCTTATGATTTGCTATATTCAATTTGGTAGGACTTTATTGCAAATATTTGCATCTATGTTCATGAGGGAGGGAGATTGGCCTTTTTTCTTTTTTCTTTTCTTTTCTTTTTTTTTTTTTTTGAAGAACTGAGGATTGAACTCAGGCCCTTGTGCTTGCCAAGGAAGTGCTTATTCCAATGAGCCATCCCCTGGTCCCTTAATTGGCCTTTTTTAGTAGCATCTTTCTCTGGTTTTGGTATCAGTATAATACTTGTCCCCAGCCATTATTTTGACAAAGTTTTTCCTTTTCAATTTCATTGAAGAGTCTGAGGAGTATTGGGATTAAATCTTCTCTAAATTGTTTGAAGAATTGAGCTATGAATCCATCAGGACATGAAGTTTTCTTTAATTATAGAGTTTTTTAAATTATAGTTCAAATTTCATTGGCTGTTATTGGGTTATTTGATAGTTGTTATTTTCTTGATTCAGTTTTGGTAATTTCAACCTTTATAGGAATCTGTCCATTTCTTCTGTGTACTCAACTCTGTATAAGAATCTCAAAATACCTATTGATGATCTCTTGAATTTCTGCTGAATCTGTTATAATTTTAACCTTCTCATTCTTTATTGCTTCAATTTGAGTTTTTTCTTTCCTCTTTTGATGAGGTTTGCTAGGGGCTTATAAATTTTATTTAATTTTTCAAAATACCAGATTTTTGATTCCTTAATTCTTTACATTGTTTTCTTTGTCTCGATTGCATTAATTTCTCCTCTAATCTTTATAATTTCCTTGCATCTTTAGCTTCCTCTTCTTTTTCTAGACACTTGAGTTGCAGCATTAGATATTTATTTGTTCCTGTTCTGTTTTCCTAATGTGTGAGTTCACAGTTATAAATTTTTCTTTAAGAACTGATTTCATTGCATCTCATAAATTCTGATAAGTTGTGCTTAAATTTTCATTGAATTGTAGATATTATTATTATTATTTTGTTGTTTAATTTCATCTGGAACCCATTGTTTGCTGAGGAGGGTATTGTTTAATTTCCATATATTTAGGGGGTTTTATGGTTCCTTTTATCATGTCCAATTTCATTGCACTGTGGTCACATAATATGCATGGGAAAATTTCTGTTTTCTTGCATATAGTTAAGCATGACCTATGGACTATTATGTAGTCTATTTTAGAAAATGACCCATATGCAGCAGAAAAAATTGTATATTCTCATGTGCTTGATTGGAACACTCTGTATATGTCCACTAAGCAAATTTGTTCCTATTTCTGGTTCAGTTCTGCTACTTCTTTGCTAATTTTCTGCCTGCTTAACCTATCTTTTTGGGATAAGGGGGTGTTAAGTTCTTCACTTAAGATTGTGATATTCAATATTAGATTTTTCAAGTCCATTAAGATTTGTGTTATATAGCTGTGCAGTCCTGTCTTTGGAATATAAATATTTATGACTGTTTTCTCTTCCTCTTGTAACAAGTATGTAGTGGCATGCTTTATTTCATTTGATCATTCTTGGTTTGAAGTTCAGATTGTCTGTGAATGGAGTTGGTATCCTTGCTTCTGAGATTCTGGGGCCTGTAGTATTGTTTTCTATCATTTGACTTTCAGCCTATGAATTTCTTTATGTGTTAAATGCAATTCTTGTATACATCATAGATTTGCTTCCCAATCCACTCTGCCAGTTTATTTATTTTAATTGATGAATTGAATCCATTTATATTGATGGTTATAACTGATGTGCATTGACTTATGATTGAGATGTCATTCACCTGCTCTTGTATACCCCTTTTTCTCCTGCGTTTAATTGTTTGCCCTATTTGTTGGGTTCTTTCCGTTCTCATTTGTGGACTTGTGGTCATTTTGGTCCCTTTCTAGAATAGCTTTTAGTAAACTGTGTGAGGTTGTCTTTTTCAGCATGAAATTCTTTAATTGATCTTTGTCATGGAAATATTTCATTTCTCCCTTGAATGTGAAAGAGTATTTTGCATTGTATATCAGTCTGGGTTGGAATTTGTTTTCTTGCAACACTTATAGTACTTTGCTCCATGATCTTCTTGACTTGATAGTTTGTGAAGAGAAATCTGCCATTATTCTGATGAGTTTTCCTTTAAATGTGATTCTGTTTCTGTTCACTAGTGGCTTTTAGATTATTGTTCTTATGCTGAATTTCTGAGATCTTGATTATTATAAGTCTGGGTGTGTTTTTAATTGGGCTGATGCTATTTGGAGTTCTATATGCTTCAGTTTGCTGAATATCACAGTTTCTACATATTTGGGAAGTTTTTTTCTATTACTTCTGCCTGTATTCTTTTTATATCATTTGTGCTGACTCCTTCTTTCTTATTGATGCCTATTAGTCTCACCTTGCTTATCTTTGCATCATCTTGCAGGTGTTGAATTATTTTTTCCTGGATCCTAGTTGCTTTAAGAGATCTATTCTTACCTTTTCACTAGCTGCAATGGTGTCCTCAAGGTCTGCAGCGCTATCTTCACTTTCATTCTAGTGGTTTTGCCAGCTTGTGCCTGAGGTTTTAATTTCCTGTACATCTCTTTGACTCTGCTTCATGCATTCTATTTCTTTCCTATAATGCTCATTCAAACATTCCATTATTTTTCTATTATCCTCTTTTTTTAAACCATTGTCTTCTTAGGAGCACTTAGTAATTGTATCATTGTAATTACCATTTCTTTTATTACTTGATAGTTTATTTCTGATCTGGTTTCCTCTCTCTTGTTCTGCATTGTTTCTTTACTTCAGACTCTATTAATTTGAAGATTTCAGGTTTGTGATTTTCAATTTTTTCTATGCTACTGTCTTCTCCATTTGTTCTGGTTGGGCTCAGAGCCCAAGAATGCATTTTGCATAGCATTGTCCTCTGATCTTTGGTGTAGATCTTTAGTGTAATTATTACCATAGCACTTGCTGAAATTCTTCCCCATAAGAAATTACTTGGTTAAGGTAGTTGCAGTTTTATATTTACAAAACTACAACTAGTAACACTTATAATGGGTTGTGATATTTAGCATTTGATAAGTTTTGTAAATAATGTGTATGTATTTTAGGCCATAGGACCAAGAATTATGTCTGTGTAGCTAAGCAGATATTAAGTTGGGAATTTATATTTAAATTGGTTCTCCTATATTTTGTCTAATCATCTCCCCTTAATGTACATGGGGTCTTCCAGGAAGACTAGCTCACCCTGGATACCTGTTGCACCCCCTCTAGATCAACAGAGAGAGATGATGCTCTCATAAATCAGCATCTAGCAAAGTGTCTCACCTTACTGGGTCCAGATCTATCAAGTTTGAACTCCTTCAGATGTGGCTGGCTTGGGTCTGGCTGCCGTGCTCACCTTCTGCCTTCTTCAGCCTATGGAAATGAACCCTCTATTCCCCTCTGGCAAGATGTTAAGCTCCTGTATTAGCTTGGTGTGTCTGGACACTAACCTCTCTGCAGGGCGTTCTGCCATAGGGTTCCAAACCAGGTGTGTCTGATGGAGACGGTACCTTTGTGTGTGTGGGCGGTCACACACACATGCCAGGCCTGAACACTTCCTCTAACAGGATCTCGCAAGCATGTGAACAGGCACACACACACACACACACACACACACACACACACACATATACACACACCAGAGCCTGGCCTGGGCTCACACTGGAAAGGTTTGTTTTTTCTGTTTTGTTTTGTTTTTTTCATGGTCTTGCTACACAGTTCTGCCTCATAATGATCCTCCTGAAATACTGTTCATATAATGTTAGGACAATTTTTTTTTTCAACGAACTAAGAAAAACTAGCAATATAAGTATTTTAACTATCTTGTACATATTATTTTAATAAGAATATTTCATATTACTACAAAGCAATAATAATGAACAGGAGATTTTTTGCAATAGAAATGAAAATATAAAGTTAAGGGATAGAACTAAAAACTATTATTTTTACTTTGCTAAAATATTTTTCATATGTGAACACAAAATGAATTAAAATATCTAAGCACTAAGTTTATCAATAACAGTTTTCTGCCTTGCTTCTATATGCAAGGTAATAAAATGCTATACATTTTGAGTAGAAAATATATGAACATAGAAGAAGGAATATGTCACAGGCAAGCTGGTGAGCAAGACATTATGTTAACCAAAGTAATGATGTAAGAGTAATGCTATAAGTAATAATAGCAAACTTTAATTTGAAGTATGTGAATACAAGGTAGAGCTGATTGCTAAACCGCTACAACAAATGAGATAAGAGTTAATGGTCAGTGATAAGAACTCTAAAGTAGGGGCCGGGGAGATGGCTCAGTAGAATAAGCGCTTCCCTGGCAAGTGCCAGGGTCTGAGGTCAATCCCCAGTTCCACCAAAAAAAAAAAAAAAAAACCCTCTAAGTTCACAAACTTTGAGCTAAATAAGCCAATCCTTCCTTGATTTTGAGTGCCTGGTATTTGTCTCAGCAATGAGTGAAAAGGAACTAAAACAGCTGGTGAGATAGCTCAGCAGATTAAGTGCTCCCTTAGGTTACATGCAGGGACTCCATCATTGTCACCACATTGAAACTGAGATTGAGGCTGGACATGGTAATTCCAGTACTAGCAAAGCTGAAAACAGAATGAATCAAAGGTATGTAGTGAGACCCTGCACACACACACACACACACACACACACACACACACACACACAAGATTAATAGGAATCAATGAGAAATACCGAGGCAACACTAATGACATAAAAAGAATATGGGTAGAAATAATAATAGAAAACTCCCCAAATATGGGGAAATAGTTCTACATTCAGGTAAGTGAGGCATATAGAATGAGACACTGAGACATATAATAATCATGTTCCAAGAAATTCAGCACAAGAACAACAAAACGAAGCAGATAACATTTAAAGGAAAACCTATCAAAATAACATCAGATTGCTCCTCACAAATAATGAAGTCAAGAAGAGCATGGAATAAAGTATTTCAAGTCCTACATAAAACATATTCTGGGCAGGCCAGATAGTTCAGCAGATTAAAGCACGCACTTAGGCAGAGTGCAGAGGCTGTGCCCTGTGCCCTGTGTGCTGTACCAGCCCCACCCCCAGGACTCACTGAAACTGCAATTGAGACTGGGCAATTGAGACTGCACACCTGTAATTCCAGCACTTGAGAGGCTGAAAACAGGAAGATCACTACAACTTCAATCTATATAGTGAGATCCTGCAGGCCCTGTAGACTCTGCACTAAATACATAAAAAAGAAAACAAATATCAACCCCGAATGAGATACCCTAAAAAACTGTCCTTCAAATTTAATGTACAAATGAAATACTTCCATGATGAGGAACAAATAAAGAAATTTATGATAATCAAACAAACCCTGTACAGAGTAATAAAAGATATTCTAGAAAAGGACTAAAATGTCCACAATTCCATGAATGACAACAGAAAGAACCCACCAAACGCAGTCAACTGTTAAACACATGAGAAGAGTAGGGAGCCAATAGAAGGAAAATAGCACGACAAACATAAATCAATACATATCAATTATAACCACCAATGTAAGTGGACTCCATTCACCAATTAAAAGGAATAGATTGGCACAGTGGATTAAGAAATAGAATCCAAGGGACAGGGAGATGGCTCAACAGCATAAGTGCTTCCCTGGCAAGTGCAAGGGCCTGAGTTCAATCACCAGTTCAACAAAGAAAGAAAAAGAAAAAGAAAGAAAGAAAGGAAGGAAGGAAGGAAGGAAGGAAGGAAGGAAGGAAGGAAGGAAGGAAGGAAGGAAAGAAAGAAAGAAAGAAAGAAAGAAAGAAAGAAAGAAAGAAAGAAAGAAAGAAAGAAAGAAAGAGACAACAATATGCTGTATATAAGAAACACATTTCACCCATAAAGAAATTCACACACTGAAAGTCAAAGGATGGAAAACAATACAATATGATCCATGACCTCAGAAAAAAGCAAAGCAGGGGTAGATATTCTTTTAACAGACAATCTAAGCTTCACACCATAATGATCAAATATATAGAAGGTCACTATATACTGGTTAGGTAAAAATTTTAAGAGGAAGAGATAACAGTCATAAATATGTATGCAGTGAATATGGGAACATCCAACCGCACAAAACAAATTTTAAAGGATATGAAAAAAACTAATAACCAATATCACAATCTTAACAGGAAACTTTAATTCTTTTTTAACTAAAAAAGATATGTCAAGCAGACAAAAAAATAGCAAACAATTAGCAAAACTCTACCAAGCTTTGAACAAATGGACTTAGTGGACATATACATAGTGTTCCATTCAACAATATCTGAATACACATTTTCTTCAGCTGTACATGGGATGTATTCTAAAATATACCACATACTTGTCCATCAGTAATGCTTAAGTATATGCAAACATAAATTATCTCATGCATATTATCTGATCACAATACAATGAAACTGGATATTAGTGACAATGAAACTGGATATTAATGCCACTGAGCCATCTCCCTGACCCTTGGAAACCTCAAAAATCTCATAAGCTTGTGGAAAGTAAATAACACCCTCCTCAACCTGTTTTGTGGCAGATGAAAGTAAAGAAGAATTTAAACAATCTTTACAATCCAATGAAAATTCAAAAAAAACTTACCAAAATTGGTGGGACTCAATGAACTCAGTTCTCAAACGGAAAGATATAGTGATAAACTCACACATTGGGACAACAGAGTGAAAACAAATAAATATCCTAATATTCCACCTCAACCTCATAGAAAAAGAAGAGACAGAGAAAAAATTAAAAAATGAATAAAATGGGTTTTAACTGAATGCAAAGGCCTGGTTTCAATCCCCATTACCATAAAAAAGATAAGGAGGGAGATATAGACACACACACACACATACACATACATACACTGAGAGCGAGAAAGAGACAGACAGACAGACAGAGACAGACAGAGTGACAGACAGACAGAGACAGAGAACATTCAAACTTTCAAACTACAAGGTGAGCAGTTGTTCTTAGTAGTTTCCAATATTTTCTAGGCCAATTGGATAAAATAATCATTATCAAAATCAAAGGAAAAAAATACAAGTAAATGTCTAGAAGAGCTCTATTTTCTTCACTTGGTTCAAAAGCATGAAGTCATATATAGGAAAAGTGTTTAAGACTATCTAAAAAGAGTTAGGCCTGTTTGTCATACTGTTAGAATAAATGATTCAATGTATTTTTGGAATTTTGTGTAGAATTTTGTATTTCACTCCAGTAGATCACTAGGAAATTTCAAGCTTCACTGTCTTTTGTGCTAGTGTAAATAGGCACAGAGCCTTCCATTGACCTTAATTCTTAATTATAGAAATAGTAAATGAAATTTTCTGTGCTACTTCATCTTTGTTACCTTTATTTAGTTTCTTTTATTATGGTTATGTCTTTTTTCTAATGTAGAACAAAAATATGGCCACAATGGGTATTAGATACATTCTAATGAAAATCTATCCAAATAGAATCAACTGAAGTGCAGACCTGTGCTAGATTTCTGGAAAAAGAGAAAATCTCCCATTATGGACACAGGGAAGTGGATAGATGATATGAAATTTCAAAGGAAGAAAGGAAAGAAAAAACAGAGCATAAAATGTCAAGTCCTCTGAAGGTGGGAAAAGAGTACTAGGTATGAATAAATAAAGGTAAGGAAGTTAGAACAAATAGAGATAAACTCTTTCAAGTCTATGAACAAATTAAAGCAATTTTATAAGCAATATGTGCCTTGATTTTTGTCAGGGGAGAAGTTGTTAATAAAAAGTTCAGTGAAAGATCTCAAAGTGTATTGAATTATTTCACCTAACATAGGTTTATCTCCTTACATAAAAATATTATCAAGATATTTCCTTTCATGTTAACTTCATAAGCTTTTAAAGCTAAATGAGCACAATAAAATAAAAAGAAAAATTAATGTATTATAACACTTATTTCAATATGTTCACTAGTAAACACATTAATTGTTAATACTTTTATAGATAAATGTTGTAAGATGGATCACATGAACACATGACAAATTAAAATTTTTATATTTCTTTTCAATCCTTATTTTTTATGGAAAATGAGCTCTCCTTTAGCCTCATTCAGAACTGGTAGTGTATTATTTTAAATTTTTAATGTAATAGTTGAGCTTTAAAGAGCAGCTGAAATTTCAGGAAAGAGAAAATAATTTTAACTCAATTTACTTTGCTTCAAAACAAGTGAAAATGAGATTTTACATGAAATAGCAAGAGCTATA
>PVKA01038798.1:0-19969 GCA_004027165.1 Ctenomys sociabilis
AAGTTAGCTACTTTTTTGTACATTGTACATTTTTACTCTGTATTTGATGATTTATTTATCTCATTTTATTTGTCCTTATAAAAAAAAAACATACAAGGTATTAATATCCAATATCCAAATTGTGGACATGAGCTACGATATTACAAATAATGAAGTTAAGAAACTTGTCCAGAGTAATACTAATAGTATTTTATCAACACTAACTCAAATGTATATAATAAGATGCCACTGGAATAATTCATGGAATGGCATTCCTTGTTCTAAAATAAAGTCCAGTTATCTATTATAGAATACTACTAAATATATAGTAGCTTCCAATATGTTTTACTTATTGAAAGATACTATATATTTCTCTTTTTATGAGGTGGTTCTATTTGTTGAATCATCCTAAAATATGTTTCTTTCCTTCTACTTTGATACTAGGAAAGCATTATTTCTAGTGATGACAATATGAGCAGCAGCAAATAAGCAAGTATGTCATTTGTGGTGTGGTCATGTAAGCTCATTCACACAATTGTAAGAGAATAAAAGCAAAGATTCAAATCTTACACAAAACTAAGATTCATCCTTTGTGTTTAGCCTCCCTCTGTAAATGACTAGAAATGGATCTACCTCAGCACATTCTCTGGTATTGTTCTTATTGTAAGCAACATATGAGGCCAAAGGGAGGACTTCTGGATGCCAAAACTTACATAAATTGTCTTTCCTAGAAGTTTTTTTTGAGAAAATAATCCAAACTATATATCATATTGATAATGGATCAACAATCTTCATGTTTGTCTTTTTGAGACGGGGTTTCACTTTGCAATTCAGGCTGGCCTTGAACTCTCTTTGTAGCTCACATTCATGATGATCCTTCTGGCCCAGCCTCTCCAGTGCTGGGACTGCAGGCTTGTGCCACCATGCCACACTGGAACAACATTTTGTTTAGAATTTGTATTATTCCTTGTACCATTTAATTCTACTTTAAATCATTCATTCATTTATTCAGCAAATTCTCTTTAGGTTGCTTGGAGCCCTGTAGCCAGGATCTAAACTCAGGAAAAATATATAGCCATTTTCTCATTTGTGAAAATGTGAAACATAACAAAATAAAGTTTAGAGTTATTAGGCGCTAAACTTAGTGCATAGTCAATTCTAATTAATGGCAGTTTTCTAGACTATAAGCATACTAAGAAGTAGAGATACATACAAATGCTATTGCATTCTTCATGACCTCAAATATGTCACAAACACTAAACACATTGAATTCAGCATATTTTTCTGCTATAATACACATAGTAAAGGCCCAGAGTACAAACATTTATAGCTATCAATCAACAGTTAATTTATTGAGAAGTATATAATTGTTTGGATTTGTTTATATAGGAAACTCTTGTCACACGAGGAATGGTTGAGAAAGATGTGGTATTTCTATACAATAGAGTATTACTCAGCTGTAGAAACTGATAAATTTGAATCATTTATATTTAAGTGAATACTTAAAAAAGTATAATGAGTGAAATAAACCAGATACACATGTACAAATATTGTATAGTCTCCCTAGTATAAGAAATCAAATGAAGAAATACAAATAGAAAGGTAAAACAACAACTAAAAATAATTTAGTCAGATAGAATAAACCGTACTGCATATGTAGATGATCCATAGTGTGCCTAAGGAGAATCTCATGGAGAGAAAGCTTTCTCTCAGGCTCTCACAGAGAGTAAACTGGTCAAGCAATGGCCGTGACTCATCCACATGGCTGACACAGACAAGGGATCTACAGAGTAAGGTACAGGGTTACAGGACAAACACTGAGGGGACTTGAATGACCTCATCAGACACAAAAGTTACATTTTTCGTTATATAGGTCTTGCTTTACCTCGGTCTTAACCATTCAACAGAAAAGTATAAAAATGAGGCATATACAATAAGGCCACAATAGCATAATGGTGGGCTGAGCTGTGGATGGCTCTAGTCAACAACTTCTTCACTATTATTGTGGACTACTGTACTGTGTTGGATTGTTTCACTGAATTCAAGCACCTATACTAATTGAATGACAGTGGAACACCTGTCTTTGACAGGAATAAACAAAATGGGGGGATGCAGGGGAAGAATTGTTCTGTGTTTGTATAAACAGTACAGTTAGGATAGATATGCAGTGCTTTGCTCTAATTCTATGACAAGAAATATATACACAATGGTGTTTGGACAGGAAAAAAAATTAATGAAGAAACCAAAAGCAGGTCACTTCGAGAAAATGATAGATAATGAGAAGGAGTAGGTGATATTTTATATGGCACAGATTTACCTATAACTAGTTTTTCGTATGAAAAAAAAGAAAATTCCTCTATATAAAGAAAGTAGTCTCTCTCTTTCTTCCTTCCTTCCTCCCTCCCTTCTTTCTCTCTCTCTTCCTTCCTTTCTTTCTTTCTTTCTCTTTCTTTCTTTCTTTCTTTCTTTCTTTCTTTCTTTCTTTCTTTCTTTCTTTCTTTCTTTCTTTCTTTCTTTTGCAATCAGAAGAATGTCTAAACATTTTTACAAAAGCACAGAGATATATTTCAGTGGGTGACTTCTAATATGCTTGATTTTAAAGAGGATGAAAGGAAACAGGGACATTTCACATACCAAAAGATAGTTGATACCTGATGATTCTGAGAAAGAACATCGACTTTCTGTTACTGGCATTCTAACTAGAAAAAGAGCTGGTCAGATCAATGATATAATACAAAGTAAAATATGCAAAGTATTTTAAGGTGCCGTCAGAATGTAGTGTGAAGCCTAAGGACCTATGTTTTCAATGTATCAGGAGTAAAAGTGGTTAAGCTGATGAGCTGGAAATTTCTAGTAGTTAATCAGGATGAGATGAATTTTTCCTCCTCTCCATAAGTTACTGTGGGATCTTTCCCATTGCTTAGCTAGAATTAACAAAGAAGACAGCCAGGCTCCCACATACTGCTGACACCCAGTGCGTGGCTACTTGTGCTTTGCCTATGGCAGTACTGGCTAGGCTTGTTTTAATGCAGGAAGCCTCGATCACAGCAGACGCCCTTTCGGTAATTTCCCATCACTCAGTTGTTCACGAAGGGATTCATTTCCAGTAGTAGGAAGCAGAAGACATTTTCTCTACCTTGTAAAAAACTATACTTGTAGGAAGAGAAAGAAATCATATTGAGCTATTTTTTAAAAGATTTCATTGAAGTTAAAACAAGAATAATTGGTAGGCTTTCTTTTTGCCTATTTTAATGGAGGAAGAATGTTCTTGTTTAAAATAAAATGTTCTGATTTATAAATAGCTAAGTTAATAGGAAGGGTGGGCAAAGAAAAAAGCATTAACTTCTGAACTTTAACAGAAAGCTATATGTTGGAATAAATAAAATGATTCAGAAGAGCTCTTTGGTAGTTTTTTTCCACTACAATGAATGCAGCTCTGCTTGTCAGCCCATCTGTATTTTCCCTTCATCTAATAAACTGGCTAGGCAGGAGCTGCAAAGGAACATTATAATACTGACAATGTTGCTGGAAATCTATGTGCTTTAGAATGAATTAACTTTTGCTGCACTGTTGAACATATGAAGAAAAATTGGCTCAGCAGAAAAAGTCATATTAACCCATTTTTTGCCAGTGGAACTAATGCAGCAATCAAAGTGAAGAAGATTGTGTATTTGTCCCCCATACAAAAGCCCAACTTTATACATCATTAGGCTATCATCTGCTTCAGGAAATGTCTGGGCAGAACTTGGATAATATGAGTGGATTTACAGGTAACTGTTGCCAACCAAGCAGAGTAAGTGGGCAGTGCAAAGTTAATGCATTAATAGTAGTGCAAAAACTAAATGTGAAGTCGCTGTCGTAGCCTTATTTATAGTACTTAATGTTCATGTTCAGCAACTATTGCCCTGCTACCTGCTTCCACCAAATTATCAGGTCATTAGTTGAATAAACTGCATTCATGTACTAAATCTGCATTCACAGCTACCAGGATATCTGTTAGACAGAAGATCTTGGAAATGGTTGGTACTCATATATTTCTTTTTTTTTTAATAAACTCACTCATATAATAGCTGCATAAGAAAGTCCTTAACTCTTGCCTCTCCTTATTTCCCTCATGAATTTATGATTCCTTAATGCAGTTATTATGTAACATTTTGTTAATAGAATGAACATGTTTATGTACACATATTGTAGCAAATAATAATTAACAGTGTACAAAATACAAACATCATAATAATTTTAGGTTACTGTGCAAAGTATTTTAGACACATCTTCTTTCATTAATTATTACTGTGATTGTACATATTTATGGAGTAGATTGCAATAATCTGATACATGTTTACAAGGTGTAGTGTTCAAATCAGGGAATTTAGCATTTTCCTCTCCTGAAATATTTTTAAAGTTTTTGATTAACCCAATAATTGTGCATATTTACACAGTGCAGTGTAACATTTCAAGGCATGTATGCCTATTCACTGATCATATCAAAGCAATTAATGTTTCTATCTTAGGCTGTAGAGATAAAGAAGCCACTGTCACCAGACACTGATGCCCTCCTTTCAGCGTTCAGGGCCCCCAGTGGTGACATGTTGTGCTGTGCCCCTCTTCTCTTTGTCCTTGCCCCTTTCTTTCTGTCCCAACATTCCTCTTTGTCTCCCTGCCTCTTTCCTTACACTTTCCGTTGTGACTGCCCCTTCTTCACAGCACTGGACAGATCACTGTATTTCAGTTCCCTAGCAGTAACTGCAATTAATCACTTATGATCGGAGGAAACTAAGAAACAAGTGTTTTAAAGAACAAAACAGAAATTTGACCTGTCTGAAATGTTCTCAGACTTCCTGCCAGTGATTTGATACTGCAATGTATGATAGAGAAAAATCTACACCAAAAAATGTGGAAACAAGGGAAGGATTTAAAGTCTACAATGGCTTAAAGAGGACAGAGAAACAAACAAAGAATAAGTTGATCACAAGGAGATGTCTCAGAGTCAGAAAGACCCAGACTCAAGTCCAGGCCCCACATTACTATGTAACAGGATGTTGTCTTTTCCAAGTGATTTAATGTCTTTACTTCAAGTTTGTTTTTAAAAATGTGAATAATGGAATTAGTGTTAGTTTCTTCTTAAAAGATTAATTAGAAGAGGGTTGGGGCGATAGCCTCAGTAAACAAGTGCTTACCTGGCAACCACAAGGTCCAAGTTTATTTCCCAGTACCACAAAAAAAAAAAAAAAAAAAAAAAAAAAAAAAGATTAATTAGAAGATATAGCTTTGTAAAGCAGTGCTGGGCTCATGGCAAGTTACCAAGAACATTATTGATCCCCATCCTGATGGATATTCCAGTCAACTCCTTCAGCTTTCATGCTGAAAGCCACAGATTTAAATTTTCTGACCAATTCTGTCTTTACTCTAGAATAGCCAGAGCTGCCTTATTAGGAATTAGATTTATCTTCCTTTGCAATGTTCTTTTTCCAACCCAGAGAAATGGCATTGGTAGACAGACAATTTAGTTTGTTTCTAATGTTTAGAACAACACTAACTATAGCCATACAAAGTATCAATAAGTTTGAAATAATTTATAAATGGAAATGATGGGAAAGGAGTATGTCTTCAAATCCTGGGTACTCTTCTGTGACTCTACTGCTATGTGTGTGAAAATGGTTTAAATTAGTAAGTATTGTTTTCATATTATACTAAGCACTATTAAAAACCACTGTGTGAGATCATCCTCAAGTGCTATCAAGGGTAAACAAAGGGAGACTCAGAGTGATTAAAACCAGATTTTACCTAGTAGTACCCTATTGCAATACGAGGAAGATTCAGGATGTGCCACAGCCAGGTTTGATTTGTATGGAGACAGGACATTTGAGAAGGATGGTGAAGGTGCCAGGAGAGGAACACCTGAGGGATGGTAAAGTCATGGAAGGAAAACTCACAAAAAAAAAAAAAAAATGGGAAAGGGAGTTGGTATTTGTGAATCCCATCTGGCTGTGCAAGCTGGCTCTTATCAGTGTTAGGATCCCACAGAGGCTGAGAGGCCTCTGTTTACAGGTTATCTAGAAATAACAACAAGTTCTTTTAGCAACCTTAGTTTTCTCAGGCAGGTACCCTACAGGGTACTATGGCCCTACTAGGGATGTGGCCTTGAGCTATTAGAAAGAATGCTAGTGTTTGTCTGAGGCCTAGTGAAGAAGAGGGCCCAGAGGACCTGGGCTGGAGTTTGCTCAAGGAGAGAATCTTTGTCAAATCTTTCTTTGACGATTACTGGCTTTGTTCCTTTATTCCACATTTCATTGCATGGGCAAAGAATCTGAGAGTATAACAGGTTTATTGTTTCTCAGGAAAAAGTAATCAAAGGCAGCTGATTTCTTTAACTACGCTGAATCTTCCTAACATAATGGAAAATTCCTCAACTCAATCTCTTTTCATTAGTCTATGAAGACTGAATACAGTGTTCCTTGACAACTTATTCTTGTCATGGAATAGCAGATAGAATTCAGGACTTCATGACCATCTAACCTATTGTTTCCTCTTAGTATATGATAAAACTAAGATTGAGTGGAGGCAACTTATCCAGTCTACAAATTGGTCTCCTTAAGAAAGAGGTCAGACTTTATTTCAGCACCTCACACCATGTAATCATATGTGCTCCCTACTCTGACTTCTGTAGTGCTATAAGACAGGATAAAATGTCTATTTCCTTATATTCTAAGAAATTGCAGACTTTGATTTCTTCCATTCTTTCTATAATGATTTTTGCCACATAGATTTTCCAGAATATAGAGTCACAAATTCCAAACAGTTTAGTCTAAGATGCTTTCAGACAGGATAAATTACATTTTTGTTCTGCAAAACATTTGTTGTTTAAAATCTTTATATCTAAACAATTTATGTTCATCTCATTTGGCCATGGCGAAACTATAGACAGTGATTTGTCTAAATGTTGTAAGGACTTTCTTCAAACATTGCCACACCATAATTTTAAGGAAACCTAAATTGTTCTTTGTATACATCAAATACTCCAAGTAGCAAACTAGCTGCCAATGAGGTACTATGATTTTATTCCTTGTGATTAGATTTTATTTACTTAGGTATATCAAGTTGGCCAGCAAGGGATTGAGCAGAGTGTAGTCACTGAGAAGTCTCATATTATCCTAGATTAAAATTTATTGTTCAAGCCATAGATATGGAAAAATGAAATGCACAGCATATACTATCAAGAAATTGGTGGTTTCCAGCACTCAAAAATTCTTCTATTTTTTATGTATTGACTGCAATTTATAGAGAAATTTTATTCTTAACAGATTATACATAATTGTCAATGAAAATATGTAATCATGTACCAGTGAAATTTTAAGCACTTTAAGAACATTGTCTTATTTGTTACTTTTGTTTGTTGTACAAAGCAAGCATAGTTAATGATTATAGTTGGTTAAATCTTATTTCCCTGAAGGTCATTTCTTAATTGATAATTTGACTAGCCCATAATATTAGTGCATACTTTTGTAGCAGGATACATTTTTCTAGGTGATACAAAAATAATTTGTCTTCTGGCAAATTTTAGCAGTGGGTGTGGTGCTATTTTGGTTGTTGTGTCTCTAGTTTTAACTGTATTCTTTACTCCTAGAATGCCTAAATACATGATTAATTTGTTTTTTGCAAAACAATGAGAAATGTATATTCAACTCTGTTTCTTTGTGAGCTCCTTTTCTTTTAATGACACCATCATTTCTGTAGATTGTTGTCATCCATAAAATGTTGTGATCCTTGCCACCCTCTGTATGATACAGTGGGCAATTCTGTAGACGCAGGCACATGCCTTGCTATTGAACCTTGACTTTGCTAACTACTGATATAAAGAATACAAACAGTATAATTGAGGTATATGCTGCTGTACAGCTGCACACAGGTCCTTATTTGTCATTCTACACAATGAAACAAGGATGGCCATGAGATGTCTTATCAAAGTGTGTGAATGTACACATGGCATGATGTTGTACTCTCAATAAAAACTCAGTAGTGAGAACTCTGCAGGCTGAGGCAGAAGGATCACTGTGAGTTGAGAGCCAGCCTGTGCTACTGAGTGAGTTCAAGGCCAGCCTGAGTTGCATGGTAAAACCTTGTCTCAGAACACTATATACATATATATGTATATATAGAGGTTTTTATGTTGTACTTACATTATATATATATATATATATACACACATTTATATGTCGTACTTACATTGCATTAGATTTATATGGTAATATATATTTTTATATATTAATATATCCACATATATTTATGTTTTATATATTTATATATCAAATAAAATTGGAAGTGTAAACCAATTCTGGTATTTACTTTTCCAGCCAATTAATCATCTCTCTAGGTTATCATCAATGTATTCTTTTATTAAATTTTACCCTGAAATTTATTTTGAAATTAAACTATTATTCAGATAAAATATTTTCAAGGTATTTCATTACTAAATTTAACTTTGGGAACTGGCAGATATCACTTCCAATGGGTAATAACAGGAATTTGTCTATTCAGTTGATGTAATTTCACTAAATGAAATTATTAGCATTTATAAACATAATTCATTATAATAAAATAGTTTTATATAAAAATTATATCAACTATAAAATTTGTTTATTTTGAATTGAGAAAGCATCTGAATACCTTACAGTATAAAATGATTTGTATAAAAACAAATGAAAAAATGGTTATTATTCATATACAATAGAACTTTTTATTTATTTATTCATTTATTTTTGCAGAACCAGGGACTGAACTCAGGCCCTTGTACTTGCCAAATAAGTGCTTATTCCACTAAGCCATCTCCCCAGCCCCAATTTTTGTATTTTCTAGGGAAAAGTCTCATGGTGTTCAGGGTTCAGTACAAGATCTGACTCATAGTGATGCACTTGTTTATAGGCTCCCAAGAGCTGGTATAACAGGCATGCACCATCATGCCCAGTCTCAATTGCTGTCTTAGCATTCCCCGGAGATGGGGCTGGCACAGCAGGCCTGGGAATCGGCCCCTGGCCTCTGTGCTTGCTTGCAGGTGCTTTGATCTGCTGAGCTATTTGACCAGCACTATACAAGAACTTTTAATGTTTCCACTTAAATACATTGATAGCATTAAGTGAATGGAGATATATTCTATAACATAGCTAAGCACAAAAGGATATAACTCTTTTTCCATATTTAGAAAATACAGTCTTCTATCTGAAATAATAAAATATTTCATAGCAATATGCTATTTTGAAAAAGACAACTTTCACATAAATTTTATTCTAGCATTTTACTGCACACATCATTCTTGCTATGATTCTATAAGCTGAACCAGTACTTACACGATGAAGCAAAGTGAAATGAATGGCAGCCTTATCCATCTTGTGCATATAAATGTATGGCTTTGCCCTTGACATGTTCCCTAGATTTTCTCCTTGCCCTCTCTTTATTGTCTCATCCTTAAGTTCTTGCTTTCCTTTTAAATTGTCTTATACCTTTCTATTTTTATTTCTTCTTTTGAGTTCTTACACTAGGGAGACTCTACAATATTTACACATGTGCTGAGCTATAAAAGGCTCAGGTCAAAACTTCTGACATTGCCAGTCCTATGGATAACCCACTACTATTATGGACTACTGGACCATATTGGAATATTTTCCTGGATTCATGCACCCACAATATTTAAATGACAATGGAATACCCATTTCTGGCAAAACTAAATAAAAAAAGAGAATACAAATGAAGGACCATTTTTTATCTGTATATGCAAAATAGTTAAGAGAGATACACAGCTATTTTCTCCTATGGGGCCACAGAGGAATGTGCTCAATGATGTAGTGTGTGCCTAAAGAGAGTCACATGGAGAGAAAACATTCTTTCAGGCTTTCACAGACAGGAAATTGGTCAAGCAATGGCTGTGACTCATCCATATGGCTAACACTGACAAAGGATCTACAAAGTGGAGTACAGGGTTTTGGAATAAGTCTGACTGAACTTGTCAGAGACAAAAGTTGCATTTCTTGTTATATAGATCTTGCTTTATCTTGGTCTTAACCATCCGGCAGAAAAGTATAGAAATGAGGTATGAAAAGTGAAGCCAAGTTAATACGCTGAGCTGTGGAAGGCTCAAGTCATCAGATTCAGACATTGCCTGTCCTGTGGATACCGCACTACTCTTATGGACTACTGGACTATATTGCAATAATTTGCTGAATTCATGCACCTAAAATATTTGGATGGAAATGGAATACCCATCTCTGATAAAACTAAAAAAAAATGGTGATATGAATGAAGGACTGTTTTGTATATGTATATAAAAATAATTAGGATAGATATATAGCTACTTTGTCTTAATTCAATGAGAAGAAATATTTGTACTAATAGTGTTTGGGCTGGAGATCATGTCTGCATCCTGTGCTATGAATGACTACTACAACGACAACAATATGCAATGTATTAATTGTTTTAACTCTCCTACCAAACTGTTTTGAAGCTGTCACATTGCAATTTTTTTCTCATAAAATTAATTAAAAAATAAAAAATAAATAAAATTAGTTTTTGTAAAATATTTTAACACTATATATCCAAAAATCACTACTTTCAACATGTATTTAGAATTATGATATAATTAAATTTTAACACTAAATCATCAAGAAAAGAAAAATTTATAGTAATAGTGTTTGTGGACAGGATATCATGTCTGCAACTTGTATGATGAATAATCATTAAGAAGACAACAATATGCAATGTCTTAATTATTGAAACTGTCCTACTAATCAGTTTTGAAACTGTTTCATTGCTATTTGCTTCTCAATAAAATTATTTTTAAAAAAGATGAACTACAAAAGCATTGTGACATTGTGTTATGCTATTTCATGTGCATAGGCTACTTGTGCAAAGACACTAACATGGTGTAACAGTCTACTTGCTAATTGAGATGACAATTGAATGACAGGTAGCATATGCAATATGGATGCATTGGGCAAATGGATAATTCATGTTGGATGGAGCAAGATAGCACAATATTTAGTCATGTTGCTCAGAATGGCATGAAATTTAAAACTCATGAATTGTTTACTTCTGTAATTTTCCATTAATATTGTCAGGCCATGGTGATCATGGGTAACTGAAGCCACAGATAAAGGAGAGTACCTAACAATTCAAACTTGAATGAACTCCAAGTGAAAATGCTAATCATCTTTTAATTCTGGTTGTCATTTGCAATTTTTTTTTTTTTTGCAGAATTGGGTATTGAACTCAGGCCCTTGAGCTTGCCCAGGCAAGTGCTTGTTCTACTGAGCCATCTCCCTGGCCCACGGTTATTGTCATTTAAATTAGTTACTAATTGAAATATATCTATGGATTACCTTCTGTCTTAAAGAAAATATGAAAAACTACTAAGGAAAGAACAAATCTACAATATATTATTAATGTGATGAGCTTATAACATATAACAACTTACATGTAATTATAAATGAATAAAAATTATAAAGTTTAATAATCATGCAATACATATTAAAGTATATAGAAATATTCATTTGCACAATGGATATAGATATATAAACTTGCATGTAGTGGGGAGATTAAAATAGTTACAAAAATATTGTGTAAGAAAAAGTGAGCATAGTGTATGTGCTGTTAGTAGTCAATGATAATTTTGATTTTGGTGCTATACTAGATATCAGCATCTAACAGTGAGTGAAAATATGTTCTATTAACCAAAAATGTATTTGCCATGTTCTTGGCATTATTACTTAAGAAAATGAAACACTTTCCCTTAAGGAACTCACAGTTAAGCAAGACAGATAATGTGTATAGGCATGAAGCTATTATACAATGCCAAATGTTACATAAGAAGTGTAGATCATGTGTTATGTTCATTCAAAGGAATGGTACTACAGTGGACCTTTCGTATGAGCTAATGAGTTAAAGCAAAGCATTGAGAATAACATGCTCTTTATTATTGGCGAGAGGCTGCCCCTGGAAAATACAATTTGTATTTCATATCCTTAGAAGCTCTGGTCCAATGAGAATAAAAAAGAGCATCAATATTCTTATCTGCAACATGTAGATAAGCAAAACTCACAAGATCACCGGAGATGATCTGAGTGGGGCATTTCAACTCAAAATATTCAGTAGTAATATAAATAACCGCTAAGGAGAATGTATCTTTTCACCACTGGATACACCTTTTTTTTCTTTTTCTTCTTCATTTGTTGTTGTACAAAGGAAGAAGCTCTGGGCCTTCACACTGAACTACATTCCTAACCCACCCTCATATGTTTCTCTTTTTAAAATTTTGAAATAAAGTCTCATGAAGTCACTGAGCCATCAAACTGTCCTAGCTGGGCTCCCACTCGCCATCTCCCTCCATTAGCCTTGCACAGCTATGGAATTCCAGGCATCCACCTCTGTGCCTAGATAATAGCAACTTCTCCAATATTTTTTCTGCCTATCTTGCACATACTCAATAATGATTCTGAAGTCTACCCTTGTTATAGGGTACACATTACTGCTGAAAATACTTTTCATCCATAAGTACTTGCCTATATTTCAGGCAGATTTTCAAAACAAGCCTCTTAGGGGAAACATGCTTTAAAATAGTCTCACAGGAGATGTTGGATATCTAATAATATGGAAAGATTTCAGTGAAACTGGGTTCTGATGTAGTGGTAGTGAAGAATTATTGGAGTCTTTTTAACAGATATGTGTGCAAGCACTTACATACAAACATATAGGCATGCACATAAACAGTACAGATACAAAAACAAGTACTTCCCATGTTTACTTTTGATTTGCTGAATGAGAATCAAAACATCTCAGTGGAAACCTTGGCCATTTATGTAGAAAATTTGTGTACTTTTCATTGGAGTGTTCTGAATAGTGACACCTTACATAGCTGTAGAACAGTCTTAAAGCCAGAAAAAGAAGCTTGGTTTATTAACTGTAGGTATTATTTTATTTGCACCATTTAAAATCTTGCATTTATTTGTGTATGTTCACACGTACACTTACATATTTCTTGTATCCAGATTTTTAATTTTATATTTTTGATAATCCCTCCACTGACTTATAGTCAGATAAAATGAATAAACAGTAATTTAATGTAATTATTCACGTACAGAATGCTGAAGAATCAGCTGGTGGCTTTTTAAAAGTGCATTTTCCCAGCTTCTGATTTAGGAAGCCTGGAATGGATCCCAGGGGTTTGCATTTTATAAAGCAGCTAGCTGATTCTAATACTGCCATTTTATAAATGAAACTTTAAGAAATCCCACCTGATGCGGTAAGCAGGTGGAACTGTGCTTCTGTGGAGGCCATTCATAGAAAGCAGTACTCAGCAATAGGGGATGACGAGATACCGCAGGAGACCTGCATCGAGGCCTATATCAAGTGATGTAATTTGGTTTTCCATGTTGGGATTCAAAATCCTCATCTATGAGACAAAGTTAATAAATTATAATATCCTTATATCCTTTAAAACTAAAATCTACTGAACTCCTATTTGTGTTCTTTGTTTCTCTAATTTTGACAAAATTCTAGCCTGTCTTCTTTCAGTGCACACTTCGAAGTTCAGACATTTAACGGAGGCTGACCGGACTCATGAAAGGGAGCAGCCTCACTTCAGAAAGTCTGATGTTCCCAACTGCACTAATATTCTTGATATAATCCCAAGGAGTGGAGGTTCTGTAAATGGGAAATAAATTAAAAATTAACCCTTTTAAAGTACAAAAGTTCCACAAACTGCTAACATAAGTAATTTTTAGTTAGCTTATTGAATTAAATTTAGAACCTGTGAATTTTTACTTTTAGTTGGTACTGTTTTGGGAGGTATCTTTTCCTCTTCAGTTCAATGGAATTTCTTTAAAGAACATGTCTTTCTTCTCATTTATTTTGCTACACTTCTGACATAATTGTTATGAACCACATTTTCTAAGCTCTCTAATAAAATCTCATAAACTAGTCAAGCTATTTAGCATGAGTTTTCTGAAAGCAGTTTTCTGCACAGATAGAATTAGACCAACAGCTGGAACCACTTCTACCACCCAGAAATATAATATTTTATTTATTATTCCTTGTCTGTATCGTATCCACTGACAGTTGAAGTTGTTTGGCACAATTTAAGGTATTCTGAAATGAAGACGAGTCTCTGTCTTTGTAACTTTGGACTGAAACAATGACAAAAGAATGCAGAATTCACACAAAGCCCCTGAATACCTGTGTCTCCCTATTTGAAGAAATCTCAGTCATGGTGAAAGCAGAGATTGTAACTGCCAATTGAACCTCAGGCTTGAGTTTCATATTCTCCCTATGTTTGATGACTTTGACCCTTTTTAGGGTTTCTGAATTGTTCCTGACTCCAAATTTGATTCCTTAGGAAAATATTTTGTCTTGATTTCTAGGCTGTTAATAGAGCAAAGTTGTCATAGGCATATATTACGAAAGAAACCATTATTAATTTCCAGTGGCTGGATGTAGCCTGACGTTTTGGAATTGAATACTTCTATTTAAAGCTATTTTTCTAGTAATGACATTCCTTCAACAAGACTTTACATCTCTGGGCTGGACAAGGTGGAACATGCCTGTAATCTCACCACTCGGGAGGCTGAGGCAGGAGGATTGTTGTGAGTTTGAGACCAGCCTAAGCTATAAAGTGAGCTTAAGGCCAGCTTGAACTGCATAGTGAGACCCTGTTTCAAAAAGACAGAAGAAAAAGACTTTACACCTCTGATTTCAAGCACTATCACACTTTATGTTTTTGTTATTGTATTATTCATATATTAATCCTCTATTTATTTATTTAGTACAGGGTCTCACTACACAGCTCACACTCATAGTATCCTCCTGTATCAGCCTCCCAAGTGCTAGGATTACAGGTGTGCACCACTATGTCTAGTTCCTGGGTTGGCAACCCATGTGGTACGGGGATCAAACCCAGGTCCTTGCACTTACCAGGCAGGCACTTAGACTGCTGAGCTATCTCACTAGCCTGTATGGCTGCTTTTAGTACTTTTAGAAATTGAATCTAGGAGAGAGCCAAGTGAGATAGGAAAAAGATGCCAAAGAACTGAAACAAATCAGTTCCAGTGTTGCCATTGACATGTCATATTCTCCTGAGTTCAAGACACTGGATCTCTCAATCTTAGTCACCATTTTCTTAATCCCAGGCTTAACAGTGGTATGAATACTTGCTGTGCTCATTTCACTGGATGAACTATGAGGTAATAAACATAAAATAATTTGCAAATGCAAATTTTAAATAACAGTTTGTCATCTGTTGTAATAACTAGCAGGACTGGGAATTCCCGTGGATTGAAGACAATAAATAAAATTATGATTTCTCTATTACGCATGTGTTTTTTGTAAAGTATAACTTTCTATTAAAGATGATATTGACAATGTCTTACTAAAATGTTTTATGAATTGAACCAAACAATTTAGGAAATTATATCTGAGAAGAAAGGTGGCAATATCTACTTATCATCTGAGCATAAAATTTACTTTATTATTTAAACTTCTTTTTAAAGTCTTAAATTTGCAAAAAAAACATGTGAAATAAGGACAATAAGTAACTACTTCTATATTCCACTGTTTTTCACATTTTACTCTAGAATATATGTTTGTCAGAATTAATAAATGAAGATTAATACATTTTTAAGATTAATATATTTTATAGTGCTCCATATTTTTCTAGATTTTCAAATTTTTACTTGAAGTCCTTTTTCTTTTCCAAAATCCTATCCCAAAAATTATAATAAAAGCAGTTTTCAAGTCTCCTTAAGACCCCATGTCTCTAAGAATTTTCCAGGCTTCTCTTGTGTTGTGTGACCTTGACAATTCTGAGGATCCCTGGTCAGTTTGTAGAATGTCTACCATTTAGGGATTCTGCTCGTCTGTAGACTGAGTGGTGCTTTTCTGGCAGGAAGACCACAGGAGTGACAGCACCACATGTCAGAGGTGCCTGCTATGATCACAAACTATCACACTGCTGTTGGTATTGACTTCTCACTATAGGAAAATTTGAAAGATCTCCTACTCCTGCACATTTCTTTTCAGTGTGAGAAGCTAGTGGAATTTCTGGAAGCAAAGCCCATAACAGACTGCAGCCACCAGGAGTTTCTTACCTTCCTGTTAATTCATTCTATCTCTGGGAGAAACCACTGTCTCAGTGTTCTTGCCAGGTTATAGCTCGAGGCTTCTACTTTAGGTTTGGCAATCTTAGGAGTGAGTGTGTGGGTCCAGTACCTCCTCTTCTTCCTCCTTTTATGTTCTTCTTTTTCTCATTTTTTGAAATTTTGTTTTCTAAAGTGGTCTCCCTATGTTGTTCAGACTGGCCTTGAATGCGAGATAATCGTCCTGGTTCAGTCTCCTGAATGCTGAGATTACGGGCGTGCGCCACTGCATCCAGCTGGAATCACTTCTTCTTAATTTTACTACTTCCTGTTCTTGTAAGCCTGTGAAAGTGCACTGATTCTTAGTTTGTCCTATTTTTTTTTTTTTTTATTATAGGACAGAAATAACCACTTTCAGGTTGTTTTCATGTTAAAGAGGAAACCAGAAGTCTGAGACTTTAGATTTTATATTGTATAATTCTGTAAAAGTAGTATTCTATAGTGGACATATGTTAATCTTATTGTTTAATGTTTTACATATTGCTATTTCTCTAGTTTATGAAATAGCAAAAGGTTGAAATAAATCTGAGGCATTAAACTTTTAAAAGTTTAATGAAAGGTCCAAAATAGAGGTTCAGTTTAAATCACCACTTCTTTTGTGGATATCTCCCATTTTCTCATAAACACACATTAACAGAATTACATGTATAGTGAATTCCATACATACACAAGATAGCACATGGCTTTAGAATACAGACTTGTAAGAGTTAATCCCTTAATGCAAATCCAAATTCATCAGGTCGTCAGGTTATTTTTTTATTTTTTAACTTTTTTTTTTTTGGCAGAACCAGGGATTGAACTCAGGCCCTTGAACTTGCCAGGGAAGCACTTACTCCACTGAGCCATCTCTCCAGCCCCAGGCTGTCAGTTTAAAGCACAATAAGATAATACTGGATGTCTACTGAATTCTAGGGTTGATATTAGATAATGCCCATCCTCATGGTTTCATAGGCAGGGCTTTTGGATCATGACAGGATAGTGGGGTGCTATAGCTAATTTACTGTTAGAAGATGTTTCTGTTCAGGAGGTGTCACTAGGGCGATGGTGTGGAACTTTCCTTCCCAACACTTTCCTTTCGCTGTTTTTCCTGAGTCCCTTCTCCCTTTGCACAATTATTTTCTGCATGGGAGCAGGCCAACCATGGACTGAGAACATAAGCTAAAATAAGCCACTCATCTTTAGAGTTGCCTATGTTGGTGATATTTTCTCAGCAATGAGAAAAATAACTAAGACAATGCTATGATATACACAGTTTGAAATAAACAATTTGTGTTCTTTTAGTGTGGAATAACCAAGATTAAAACTATAAACCAGTAAGACACCAAATCACATCTACAAAATAATAAGACTATAGGATTATAAATTCCCTTAATGTCACTAGTAATTAAAAGTTAAGAATAATATAATGACTTAAATCACAGAAGAAGTTTAGAATTCAAAGAATTTCCAGAACTGATATATAAATACTTCCTGACAACTTGGAATAAATAAAAAAATAAGCGCAGCTTATTTTACAAAAACAAACCATTTGAAGAAAGCTACTATAAGACACAGCTAAGGAAGGAGAGAATTCTAGAGCCAAAAATTAAAAACCTTTATTCTTAGATAGTAAGAACAAGCTACATTATAATATTTAAGCATAGCATTAATTTCAGGACTTGCACTTACTATTGGTCTTAAACAATGAATTATTCTATTAATGTTTGTATTAGAAAATATTTAATTTTTTAGAGATAACAAAGTATTTTTAAAAAGCATAAGAAATGGTGCAAAATTTCACTAAGCAAAGTAATAGGAATGCAATAATGGTCGCTGTATTATATGATGTTATCTTCAAATTAGTTGTTTAGGTTACCAGATTAAGTGTGCAAAATTGGTTTAAAAAACCAAACTAAAACAACAACAAAAATTTATAAGAAATTAAAAGGAAAAAGATAAGAATAAAAAGAAAAATGTAGGCATTTACTGCTCCTTTCAAAAGACCAGCAAAGGTCATCAGTAAAATTTAGTTTTTTTTGTAAACAAATAATTAAATGATAGTCTTCATTAGGAAAAATTTATTTCCCATTCATTCTGGAAATGAATCAGTATTTAGTGAAATAATTTTAAAAGAGAAATTTGTTTTTCATTACTGAATTGTTCCTCTTTCAATTCCCTTTGTATTCACATTCCAGAGCTTGCTGTATTGCATTATATTGGAAGTAGATTCTCCCATGTGATGGAGAAAGAATGTTGTTAAACATTTAATTTATGCAGTGTGGTTTCATATGACCAAGCATTCTTACCTTTTCATTACATTGCATAGTATAGTATAACTTGTTTAGGGCTTTGTGTTTATGGAGTTTTTATTGAGACCAAATCTCATGTCAACTATCTGACTAGAGGGAGTAAAGTCCTCCCTTGCTGATTATCTGCCCAGTATGTCATCCACTTTTATTTTTTCAAACACTAGGCTCACCTAATTTCTGCACATGAACTTTCCTATTCTTCTTCTATGGAATATATTATCTTTTCTTCCTTTAGTTGCTCCTGACTTCAATCTCCTTTTAAAAATGTCTTAAAAATCATTTTAGAATATCTACTACACGGTAGGCATTCTATTCTCATGGATGCCCTTTATCCCTCACACATACTTTAATGAATGCTCCATTCAACATTCAAATAGTATCTACTCTACACCTTAAAAACAAGGAAATGGAAGTTGTAGGAAACTAAAATAATTTGCCAAAATCTCTATCACCAAAGGGCAAAATCAGTGCAGTGTTAGCTGCAGTTCTCATATTTCACTAGCACATTAGCCATGCTGTCTTGTGTCTCATGTCTTGACCTGTCCCCAACTCGGGTGTGAATCCATACTGTGAAGTTTCTACTTCGCCACAGGATACCTTCCAGCTTTTCTTTCTGCAGCTCCCCTGGGCCTGAGATAGTCATAGGCAATCCAGAAATTTCATCTTTTCTCAAGCTCCAAACTTGACATTTGAGAGAAAGGGAAACACATTTATATCTCATCCTGCACATCATTTTTCTTTCCTAGTAAATAGTTTTTGCACTCAATTCTTTGGCCTACCAAAGGTCAATGTTCTCTTTTCTTCCAGCGAGATCCAGGAACATTATGCTAAAGCAGTCTTTACTGGGTACTATGCACACTATATCCTGACTGAGAAATGATGTCTCAGAAGTTGAAGAAGACTTTGATTAGGTTTGTTGGGAAAAAGAGAAGCACATAATTAGGTTGACCCTGAGGGAGACCTTGAAAGCTCATTGTGTGCCATTTGGACAAAAGTCAGTAGCTCATCAGTGATGATCTGAATTGGAGTAAACCGCAGCTATGAGAGCTGTATTGACCACCTCTTATTAGTTTGTTATTTTCTGAAGGGTAGATTCAAGCAGTTTCCTGCTTTTGATTCATTTTTAATTCATCTTTTTCTGAAGAGTCTTGTTGAAAAATTTATATTAAGGAGATATATAGGGACTGGGGAGATAGCTCTGTAGAATAAGTGCTTGCCTGACAAGTACAAGGGCCTGAGTTCTATCCATGGTTCTGCAGAAAAAAAAAAAAAGAAATATCATATGATACAATAACTTTACTATATGTATAATATTCAATATGCCTTTCTACTATATTTTCAGACATTAATTAATTTGGTCAGATGAGCATAAGGAAATAGAGGAAAGTTGAACCTTAAAACTTTAATACATGACTTATCTTCTTTAATTGGTACAGTAGGTCTAAGCTTTCTATTTTCATGGCATTTTTTGTCATTGATGCTTATGTTCCACGTCCTAATAAAACCAATAAATATAATCACTAACAGTCT
>PVKA01038799.1:0-19966 GCA_004027165.1 Ctenomys sociabilis
ATCTTTAAGCCTGGTGGCCAGCTTGAAGGAAAACCTTTTGCCTCATTTGTTCTCACCATTCTCCTGTGTATCAAGGAACTTCCATGAAATCTATTTTATTTCTTCCTGTCATTTCATTTGCCTCCAGTTTATGGCTGCAGTCACAGCCATAATTCCTAGTGACCTGGCCAAGGGTCTACAATGGTTGGTGGCCAACAGTGGGGTGGAGTCTGCAGCAATGGAGCGAAGTCCCACCCTAGTTACATTGAACCTGAGCTTATAAACTCATTCCCCTCAGTACCACTATACCTGGGAAAATGCAGGTGGCCTCAGAGTGTCTGGAGGGGAAGCGCCCTAGGGCCTCAGGGAACGTCAAGAGTGCACAACAGCATGCCTGCAACCTCAGCATTCCAGGTGGTTGAGGCAGGAGGAACGCAAGTTCAAGTCCAGCTTGGGCAACTTGGCCATCCTAACTCAAGGAAAGGAAAACATGTTAGAGGGCAATTGTGGTGACTCACTATGATGGACTCAGGTACAAGGGAAGGGAGTGAGCAACACCTCCCAGCATGCCGGAGACATGGTGCTTGCCATTGTGCAGTCCGAGCCACAGTTGGCAGAACAGACAGGCTGGCTTCCTGTTCACACAAACTGCCCCAGGAGCCTCCACAGGCTCTGATTCTCAAGTGCCCCTTGGATCTGCACAGTGAGAAGCCATGCTGCTAAAGCAATTCCCAGGTGGTTCATAAAGATGTGAAAATCTAAGTAAAAGGCACTGTTCTGCCTGCTCTTGGGATGCACTCAGCCAGCTTGCAGGTCCTAATTCCTTTTTAGAAAAGAGCAGAACCAACACCACAACCTCTGCCCCAGAAAAAAATAAGAATGGCAGCCCAAAGCCACGAAGCCTCCAATACTCATTGGGTGTTCAGGACTGGGGCTCAGGGTGAGGCCCAGAACCTGGTTCTGTCTTAGTCCACTCTATCTCAGCCACCATCTGTGGCTCCTGAAGGGGACATGGGATGGAAGGAAGGGTGTGAGCAAGGAAGGGATCTGAGGAGAAGGACAGAGAAAGCAAGAAAGGAAAGCAGGCTTAGTGATGGGTGACAGCCACAGACTGCCTCCTGGCTTCCTCTGAACTAGGACATTTGGCCCCTATGCACCCCTTTGGGACTCTGCAGAGTCCTTACCTGCAAATGGACTACACCAGATGCCACTATTCCATCTTGACCTCCCCAGCATACAGAACCCTAATCTGCATAAACCTCTTTCCCTACCTATTATTGTGTTCAGGGTGCTCAGTCCCAGCGACAGCAAACGCCCAAGATGCAATCAGTCCTCACCTTACAGAGCCTGCACAGCCCCTGTCACCGAAACAATGGCTCTGCTACACGCTAACCTCCTGGGGTCCCTTTCTGCAGGCTGACTTCACAACTCCCTCCAGCTGCATCACCCCATCTAGGCCCCCTTTATTTTGCAGCTGGAGAAATTGAGGAATAGAGGATTCCAGGAATTTGTCTGAGTCGGTTGGCACATGGTATTTTGGGAGGCAAACCCAGGCAATGTGGCAGGGGCATCTGCATTCTACCCACTGTACACAGCATCGTCAAATAGGCTTGTGCACAACTCAGAAGTCGCAGTTTCAGAAGCGTGGGGCCACCAATGCTGGGCCCGAGCCCCGTCTGGGCACCAAGACAGCCCCTTCTAGCCATGTCTCCAGTTCAGAATAAGGTAAAGGGTATCCTAGGAACAGGAACACAATGTCACATCTGAAATGTTGGCCACCGCCTGCCTCCTGGCCCCCCTGTGGCTGTCCTTTCACACTTCCTTCTCCTCTGAATGGCTCCTTTCAGATCTCCAGGCCCAAATCCAATTAAAGACATTCTCTTAACTGGACTGAGCACCCTCATGGGCTGGACAAGCGCAACAAGGGATACGAGTCACGAGGATCAGCCCCAGACCAAGCCACTGAGAAAGAGGCAGCCAGCCCGCAGCCTAGGTGAAGGGAAGAGGGGCAGGACCCAAGGTCGAGGAGCAAGGTAAAACTGAATGAAATCAGTGCAGTCAGCAGAAACTACAACAGTTGATCAAAAACAGAGGCAGGGCTGCAGGCTGAGCCACGCCAAGGCCACAGATAGTCCATCTTCCAGGTAGGGGACGTGGGCAACAGAGGTGGGATGAACTTGCATGGCAAGTGGGCAAGTTGCCCGCCACCTACGATGCAGGGCACCAGGTCAGTGCTTAGCCGACACTACAAACAGCACCCCATGGCCATAAACCAGGAGCCAGAGGAGCCTCAAATCAGATCATAGGATTAATAAAAGCTAAAATTTAAAGTATTAACTCTGAGCCAGGTACTCTGCTAGGTGCACTGCATAGATCCCACTTAGCTCTGTCACGCAGTGGTTAATGTGCACTCCCAAACCAGGTTGACTTTGAATCCAGACCCTTTCATGTCTCACCTGTGTGATGTTAGACAAGTCACTTAACCTATTTTTGTAGTTTCTTCATCTGTAAAATCGGATCACATTGGCATTTATTCTATACAATTGTATTGTACATTAAATAAAATAATAGAGGTAACATTTATAGCGGTGCTGCCTGGGAAGGAAAGCCTCCGAGAATTTAATTATAATGATTATCACTATTATTAACTTCTCTTAGGCACAAAAAAAATGGCAGGGCAAGGATGTAAGTAATGGCTAAGTGACAGGGCTGGGGACCCCCAGGTGCTCAGTCCGCCTTCCTGCAAAAGCAGAGTGTCAGTACTACATGTGTCCTCAATCTAGAGCAGCAAGATAAGGAGCTGGGGGAGGCCCAGGGAGTACAGAGCTACATGGGGGAGCAGAAGAGCAGAGGAGCCCAGGGCAGCCGCCACATAATTGTGGGAGGAAGGTGGCCAGTGAGGCAGCCAGCCAAAGGCCCCAGAGCCAGGAGCCCCAGGGACATCAGCACATGGGGACGCCAGGACCCGGGGCTACACACATGGATGAAGCAGCTAGCCCATCCCTGGAAGGACAGCCACATCTGGAAACCTCAGGGCTCTGTCTCAAAGCTCTCACTTCAGTCAGAAGTGCACACTCCCTTGCAGACCTGAGCTGTGGCATCAGCATGATCTGGACAGCAGGGTTGCTGAGTGGGGAGGGTGACATTATAGAGGACAGAGCAGCCCAGGAACAGGCAGGACATGCAGCGTGACCACCACCTGTGAGGCACTGCTCTGTGCTTCAACACAACCCAAGAAGTCAGTTCTGCTAGTATCCCCATTCCGTAAACTAAGACATGAAGGCACAGGGGGCTCAGGACAAGTCACAAGACCCCCAGTGGGTAAGTCACAGAGCCACAAATAGAAGCCAGGCTGTCTGACTCCAGAACCCAACTAACTCCTAACTCCCAGAAGCTACCATGCACAGTCAGGCTGGTCTCCGAAAGTTCTATGTAATCAGAATGAGAGAACCTGTCACCAGCAGACTTGTCACTGGACCCTTGGCTTGAGCAGAAAAGTATATGCAGCACACTCGGTGAAAAAGCAGGAAGTGGGGAAAGTATTGGACAAGCTCAAAATGAGGGGCTTTCTGCAGAATAACTAATCAGTCCTCTTTGAAAGGGTCAGGGCAACGAGGGACAGGGAAACACGAGGGGCACTCGCGGTTGGAGGGCGGGAGGGAGCTATGCCAAGTGGACGGAGCCTAGGAGCCTGGCACGCAGAAGGCCTTCACACAGGGCACCTGGCAGGGAGCTAAGCAAGTAGATCGCAGTCAACAGCACACATGGCAGCCAGGTGGCTTAGTTTTGATCCATGGCCTATGATTACGTACGGTGGGATGCTGGGCTTGCAGAATATGGGGATTCTGTGCATTATTCTGTAAACCTAAACTGATCTCAAAGTTAAAAAATAATAATTAAAAAAATACAAATGACCAAAGAATCAAAGCCCTTTCCAGTCTCAGTTTATAAGCTAACCCGACTACCATCATTATTATAATCAAATTACATTGTTCCCACTCACGTATGTGCAGAAATGTTCATCTTGATTTACCATTAAACCTGTTTTAAATTATGACTAATAACATTTTAAAAGCCAGCAGTGCTTACACTCACAAGCTGGAGCCGCTTCAGCGGGGCAGATGACTTACAGATGGCTCTGTCACCATTGCCTGTCTCTGACTCACGCCCGATCTCCTCCAGTCCTACCCACTGATAGCTGCTGCTGGGGCAGCATGGACCACTGAGCAGGGTCCCTAGCAGGTAGCAGGGAGCACCCAGAAATGCAGCGGAGCTCCACGCTGAGGAACAGGCAAGCCAGAGAGATTAAGAGACTGCCTGAGGGCAGGACCACCAAGCACCAAAAAGACCAGGGAGAAACCAGGGCACCATTCCCTTTCTTATGGGAGGCGAAACACTGTCACCTTTGTGCATTTAATACTCACCATAGCCTTAGGAGGAAGGAGCTTTTATTACCAGTCCCATGCCACAGACCTGGACACTGAAGATCCGAGGTGTTATGCAACTGCCCAAGGCCACACAGCTAGTTAGATGTAGGACTGGGGGATACCACGGAAGCTGCTGTCTTCAGAGACTGTAAGATTACTTTTGGTTAATTTCTCTTTGCAGTCAATAGCAGACTTGCTATTTCTGTCAAGTCATCCCTTGCTTTATCTTCAACTCAAAGAGTGGGCTGTGGACTGAACCACATGCATGCCACGGGGCCTGTAACACACAACAGATCCTTTCCATCACCTTTGCATTAGATAATTACAAGAGGGAAGTGCTGGCTGACCCATTAGCAAATGAAGTACCCGAGGCTCAGAAAGGGCAACTAACTTCTCCAGCACTGGCCAGCTTAGTAACCAGGCCAAAACGTAAACCAACACATTCCCAATGTCAAAAGCTTGTGCTCTCTTATTGCTTAAAGACTTGGAAGGAAAAAAAAAAGTATCGAGTAGATGCCAGGAAAGGAAGGCCCTTTGAGCCCCTAAGAAACAGCCACAAAGACAGGCTTTATCCACATGTCCATGCTGATCTGACCACAAGCTAAATGATTTTGCCCATAAAGTTTGTCAAATTCAGGTAATTTCAACCCTATGGAAACAATAACTTTTGCACATTTCTTGTGCTAGCTTGTTTCATTGTGGTTTCAGCCCAAATCACCCAATTTGGGTACTATTAGGGTTTATATCTGGAATGTCCTCCCAGAGCCACCTGTATTCCGAGCTGGGACTTTATAAGTTTTAATTTTTATTTTTATTTATTTGGAACAGGGTTTTGCTATTCAGCTCAGACTCATAGTGATACTCCTGTCTCAGTGTCCCTAGCACTGCGATTATACATGTGTGCCACTATGCCTGGTTCTGGGTGGCACAGTACACCTGGGCTTCTGGGGCTGGCATGGCACGTAGTACCAAGGGTCAAACTCAGGACTTTGTGCTTGCCAGGCGGGCACCTATGCCACTGAGCTATTTCCTCAGCCCCACCCAGCTGGGGCTTTGGGGAGGTGACTGGGCCCTAGGTCGCTGTATTCATGGTGTACTGTGAGCTCTGGTGAGCTCAGGACCTGAGTGTGCAGCTGGGAGGTAGGGTCTCACTGGAAAGGATCTGCTCTGCAACAGTTATGTCTCTTTCCGCATTCCCTGCCTTCTCTCTACTTCCAGGCCACCATGGGGTAAGCAGCCATCCTCCGATAGGCCCCTCCACCACGCCGTCTCTGCACATGGCCTCCAGCCATGGAGTATAACTTCAGAAGCTGAGCCAAAATAAAGCTGTCCTCCTCTAGCTTGTGCTGGTTACATATTGTATCTCAGAGGTGGAGAACTGACTAGGACAGACAGCTATAGGTTCTAAATTCCCTAGAGAACTGCACATAGTGCTTTTCTTAATTCCAATGGGAGCTTTGCTTTAAGAAATAAGATTCATAATCAATTACGGTAAATGGCTATTGCTAAAGAAAAGCACTTATAAACAGCAAATGGAACCAACATCTTAAAGAAATCTGGGAGTCCGTTTTGTAGCTTTAGCCCAAATCAAGCCACATTATGCCAGACAAGTCCAGTAAATTAGTTCTTGCCTTTGGAAGTATCATCAGTAACCCCACTTACATGTGGAAATATCATCAGTTACACCGCAGCGGCCCAACCCTAGAGCCCATCCACAGTTCAGAATTTCATATTCTGATCTAGAAAAGCAGAATTTGAGTTGAGGAAAAGGCAGCATTTGCAAAGCCTTAAAGCTAGGCTCAAGCTGAAGTGTTAGATGCCTTTACAAAGCCTTCCTTTAGGGACTGGTTGCTCTGGGAGGTTGTTTGTGCAATAACACAAAAGACAGCCAGGGATGCTGCCTCCTGGGAAGAAGAGGCAGGAGATCAGCTCCCTGCCCCCAGCTATGTCTTTCATTAAAAGCCACAAAATAGCACTGATGCAGTTTACAATCCCTACCAAATGCCAGCTGTCAAAACCCTTCCTCTCCACTTTTCTCACTTCCGTCTGCAGTTCGTGCCTTTAACAAACACTCTAAGAATCCACAGCTCTTTTTTTTTTTCATGAGAACTAATCACCACCTAGCAGAAAAATAGGGACCTTTTAATGCATCAGAAACATGACGAGCAAGGGAAATGCAAAGGGTCCTTGCCTGAAACCAGACCTTTCAATGGGCTAACAGATCTGAGTTTTGTATTTCCTGTTCATAAACCAATAAGACTGGGAAAGACAAGCATGTCTCCAAATATATATGTGACACTTACTCATCCTCAATTACATTCTATTACAAGTCAAGTAGATAAGGATTTGGTTATAATTGGGCATCTTGAAAAGGGCAGAGAGCCAGTCTGGCTAATTTTAGTTCCTAGCAGGGGAAGAAAATGATGAGAAAATAAATCTGAAGCCCCACTGAATGTGTGAAAATTTAGGACACACAGAACAGTGCCTGGCACACATGTGAATGTTAAATCCTATTGTTGCTGTCACTGTTATTTTTACTCAGACTTACAACACTCTCTTAGCTCCTTTTGCTGCATTGAAATGATAGAACTTAAATAAGCGATGCAAATTTCTTTTAGTTTTGTAGTGCATTGTTTTGTCTTTGTTTTAGGCAGGCATAAAATCCTGAAGAAGTGTTTCCCACCCACCAAGAGCAAGGCATTGCTGCCTCTGCCATGTGCCATGGGAGCGACCGCCTAGCAATTTGGGAGCTCAAAAGCCCTCACTTGAGGCTTGAGAAGGTGCCAAGGACTTTCCATGAGAACCGGTCTAGAGAGGCAGAGACATTTGATCGTATTTTCCAATGAGAAGCATATGTCCTGGGTACAGACACTTCCTCCACTCACGTATGAACAGAAACAATGCTAAGCACATTCTGTCCTGAGACCCTCCTTACTCATGCTCATCGTCCAAGGCTTAAGTTTTTAATCTAAATTCCAGGATCTTGCCCCAAAGCAGCCAACAGAAAGTCTGCTCCGAGAACCACTTCTGGGTAATCTATTAATCAGGTGGCCAGTCCCAATAGTTCGCACAAAAATTCATCAATCCAGACATCCATGGAGCTGGTAAGAAACTATAGCTTCTTTTCATACTTTCTGTATTCATTGTTATCAACATCTAATAGAAGGTGCTTCACCAGCACTAGCAAGACGCCATTGCATGCTTGTGCTTGTCAGGTTCATTAACTTGGATTCTTCCACACAGGCTAGTAAAGGTCCTATTTGTTCCCATGGAAGCCTGTCTGATAGTTTAATTTAACCCCTGGGCAACTTTTGAAAAACCCAAGAGCTCACTGGGATGACAAGACAGTCAACACGAGGCAGGCTCTGAATCTGCCGGGAACACCAGCATGCTCATTGCCTGAGAACCAGGAAACAGGACGCAAACTGGAATTAAGACCCCAGTTGCCTACATGGATCAGCTGTGCCTAAAAGGGGGATGGATGTCTGCTTTGTCTTTGAAAAAAAAAACTCAGCTTGACAACCTGGTCATCATGAGCACTAACCTTTGAACGCTATAGTCCTTGGGCCTCTTCACAGATACATATGTGCGTGCCAGTTATTCCAGGTGATCTCCTGGTAAAGAGTTTTATTTTAAGTCCCAGCTAATCTGTGCTGCTCCCCAGGCTGCTCTGATCACTTGAAACAACATCTTAGTCCAGGTCTATAGAGAGCCAAAAAGAGACTGTGTGAGCAAGTTTGCTCCCCTCATCCTTTCTTCCCATCAGTTCTGTTCTGCCCGTGAACCCCGTTCCCTTCTGCAGAGACAGAGGTACAGAGGAACCAAAAATAAAAACAATAAGGAAAAGAGCAGAGTGAACCGATGACGGTCTGCGGGGACAGTGCCTAGGCAACACAGAGGCGGGAGTGGTGGCACCTGTCCACGCAGAGCTCCTGCTTGTGCTGCGTGCCTCTGGTATTTTTAGAGTCTGTAGGGAGAAATTAAACTGCACCGAGGAGTTGTTGTGCTACTAATATGACACAGGGCTCACAGCAACTGCTGCAGCTACAAGTGATAGAAAACAGCACATAACTTAAAATTCACACATACATCGAGGTGGGGGAAGGGAAAAAGACTACGACACACTGCAGAATGAAGTTTGGTGGAAGTTTCCCACTGGGAGATCTTTATCTCCCAGTTTGTAGTTGCCATCCGTATTTCCCTCGTTTCTTCCTGCTTTTCCTTTTGTCTTCCTGCTATCTCTTCGTAGCCCCTTTCTTCCTTTGATCCACAGCAGTGAGCCCAGTCATCCAGAGCAACCTTGGCCAATCAGAACAACTCCTTGCTCAGTGATCAGACCAGGAGTGGGCGGGGCCACAATCCATCCAATGAGTCTCTTTTTTGGATTTCCCCTGAAAGCACCAGCAAAGACCCATTTTTAGCACTCATTCATTGTGAGGATGCTCTAGACCTTGAGCTGCCCAAAGCCATGACTGACTGAAGTACAATCCAAAGGAAGGCCAGCCAAGAGGTGGGGAGAGAAACAGTGTCAGTGACAGCCCTTCAGTCCTGGTCGTACTGTACCAAAACGCGCGAAATCCCTAGTTCTGTGACATTAGCCAATAAAGTTCCTCCTTTATTCTCTTGAGTTCAGACTTCACCAATAACACACAAAAAGATCTTGGTACAGAGCTATCGCTAAACATCCATCACCAAAAGCACTGGAGCGACAGTAAGTACAAGCCGTTAGCTTACCTTCTCACCCTCTCCTACTGGTTCCAAGGATTCCAACCCTCCAGCAGTGAAGTACCCCAAACTACCTTTTCTGTTTCAGAAACCAAGTGGGAGATCCCAAGCCAATCCTACTTTGTACTTCTGGAGGATAAAGTTGAAAGTATACTTCTCATAGGTGTCTTTCTGTACCTTTTCCCAAAATGATGGTCATCCTGTGTGGCAGGTAGATGAGTGCTGACTTCTTGTCACATTGTCCCCTGCACTGAGTCAAACTGATGATGGTAACAAGGATCAGGGCAAAGCTGGTGAAGAAATTTAAATGCTACCCTGCCCAAGTAGCAGACAAATGGCAATTATATCTTCCCTTACACAATTCAGTTACATTCTCACACTGACCTTGTGAAGAAAGCATGATGTGCCTACCTGGAGGCTCAGGAGCACTAGCCAACTCGTACAAGCTCACAAAAACAAAGAAGCAGAGTTGGGCTTTGAACTCAGCTACTTGCACCTATGAAGTCTGTGCTCAGCCCTGACACAATGCTCTCTCTCCATGGACTCACCCACTACTTGGTGGGCATCTCTGCCTGCCATTACTTTACACTATACTTCTCCTCTTGCCTTTGTTGATTTCTCAATATTCTCACCACCATAGAGCTCTTTTTCTTTTTGCAACGTATTTGGTATAGGATCTCGCTATGCAGCTCGGACTCACAGTGATCCTCCTGTCTTCAGCCTCATCAGCTGGGATTACAGGCATGTGCCACTATACCTGGACTCTGACTAGCTCAGTGTGCCCTGGGGGGCGGGGCCAGCACAGCACGTGGTGCTGGGGATTGAACCCTGGTCCCTGTCCTTGCCAAATCAGGCTCTTAGTCTGCTGAGCTCTCACTGGCCCTCACCATGGAGCTCTCATTCCACTTATTTTCTTTCTTTGATTTTTAGTTTTATTGATTGATCGATTGATACTGGGTCTTGCTACACAGTTTGGACTCACCAGCACTGAGATTATAGGTATGGGCTGGCAGAGCATGCACAGAATTCTGGGCCAGAGCTGTGGTACCCGGAATCAAATTCAGGTCCTTGCACTTTCCAGTCAGGTGCTTAGAAGGCGAAGTTATATCCCCAGCCCCTCTGTTTCTTTCTTGTACCTCTTGCATTTCTTCTCGGCCCACAATTCCATGGAGTGATTCCTCAAGAATACTCAAGAAGAGCAACAAAACCTAGTACACTTTTGTCTCACCAACCCATGGTACGGCCCCCTGAGCTATTTCTCATAAAACAAGACAGAAGTCGATCTTTCTGAGACTACAAATCATAAATCTTAACATTCTCCCTAAATGATTAACACACTTAAAGAATTAATATTTGCAGCTATCCAAGAGTGAAAGGGACTGAAAAGGTTATTTTGAATCAAGTTCTTAAATCTAAATTCCTTTTCCCAGATATGTATGGAAAATGTATATTACAAGGTGTTCATGACGGTGTTTCTCACAGCAATGAAAATGTTAGAAGTAACCTAAATGTCAAAAGAGGGAATCGGTGCAGTGAACTGTATGGCGTAACAGTGATTTAAAAACATGAAAGTTACAAAATGGTCCTTCATTTGTATCCCTTTTTTTTGTTTAGTTTTGTCAGAGAAGGGTATTCCATTGTCATTTAAATATTCAAAATAGTTAGGATAAATATACAGCTACTTTCTCTTAATTCAACGAATAGAAAGATCTGTTCTAATAGTGTTTGTGGACAGGATATCATGTCTGCATCTTGTACTATGAATAACCACTAAGACAACAATATGCAATGTATTTATTGAAACTGTCCTACTAATGGGTTTTTGAAGCTGTCTCATTGCTATTTGTTTCTCAATAAAATTACTTTTAAAAGTACAACTAAAAAATAAAAACATGAAAGTTGATTGGGAGTCATTAAAACTTACATCAAGAAAGATATAGTGGTTTAAAAAGCAATAACATAATCGGAAATGAAATAGCAAGCTTTATGCAGATGAAAGCAAGTTTTATACAAGCACACAGATTTAAAGGACAAGCTATACTGACAACAGCAGTCAGGTGACAGGTACTTGTTACTCTATTGCATCACTCCTTTATCGGCTGAAAGTTGTTCCTGTTTGTTTTACTTTGAGCACCACAGTTTGCATAATGGCTGTCATGAAAGAAAAGGGTCCAAACACATATCAGCAAAAATGAAAGTATGAGTGCACAGTGCCAGGGGAAGAGCCCAGACTCTGGGACTCACTGTGGGTTTGAATCTTGGTTCTTCTGTTCGCCAGCTGTCTAAAAGTCAAGTTACATGGCATCCTGGTCTCAGTGTCCTTTCTTCCAACATAAGGATGATAATTCAGAGGGCTCTCCTTGCCCACGATTTTGCTTTGCACAGTCTCGGTTGCTTGTGGTCACCTGAGGCCTGAAATTATTAACTCATAAATTCTAGAAATCAGCAATTTCTGAGTTTCAAGCTGTGCACCATTTTCAAACAGCATGATGTAAGCTTGGGCCTTCTGCCCCCCTTCCAGGATACCGATGGGCCCCGCGTCCAGTGTGTGTACCGGATAGACCACCTGCCTTTAAGTCACTTGGCAGCCACCTCCATTATCAGATTAACCATCCTGTTATTACAGTGCTTGTGTTTAAGAGACAGTCAATGCTTAAAATTTTTATTTTGACCAATTTTACATGCTTATGTCTCATAATCTGAATAACTACTTTGAAGACGACAGTGTGCAATATAACAACTATTGTTGAATTCCTATCATCTTGTTTTTTGAAATTCTTATCATTTCTAATGTTTTTTTTTTAATTCTCTTTAAAATGAAATTTTAAAAAATACTACATTGTCACCACACAACAAAGCCTGCCCTCTCCTCCTCTGAACTACTCAGGACTATTTTAATTGCCTGAAAGAGAACTATCCACACAGAGAAATAAAAGAGGTCGAAATGATATTGCTAAGTACAGAAATTGCATGGAATCCAACAGCAAGAAACAAAAGAATGATAGCCGTTTATCAAATGTGGTTTAGAACTATGGTAGAGAGACTAAAATTGATTGCACCTAGGAACAATTTTTATAAAATGATACCATCACGTTGCAACTATTTTAACTACAAATGTGTGGAAACTTTCATTCACTGGCCAAACTAGATGACTTCAGATCCCAGATGGAGTACTGAAGATAATTAGCCTTGTCCATTGAGGTTACTCTCCATGGCCTCAGTTCTGATCTCATCTTTTGAATTCCATAATGCTTAGAAAAATAACATACAGATAATGCATATGACCTTCCTCCATGCTGAATAAAAAAAGACTAATGCGGAGTCCAGCTGCACAGCAGATGGCCGTAATGCAGAATGACAAGTACGTGGTGGATACAAGAACACGAAATGAGTCTGAGGTCCAGGCTTCAGGCCCACGGATAAACTCTGAGTCAGCAAGGAGCCAACCCACTTGCTAAGTCACTACCCACTTACCAGGGTGGCCTGCTCAGCACTGCCCCAATTTCTAAATTTTCAGGAAGTTCCTCAGCTTTAGGGGAAAGAGGTATGATCAGACTAGTTTGACCAGTGGTATGCTTGCTGATTGGAAAATTACACAATGACTCTGAGGCCTAGAATGTAGAGGATTTAGCAGGATTTTCAGAGACCTTCTAAAACCCAGAAAGGTTAGGAGTATGTGGCGGGGCCAGGAAGCCCACAAGCTCAGAATCTCAGTAAATGGTTTTCTGCACTTGGCTGTGTGCCCAGTCAGGTATCATGGGTCTAAATGCGGCATCACTTGTAGAGGAGTCCTTGGCTAATCTCCCCAGAAATATGTGATTGACACAAAGAAAACCCGAAGAACAGTGATAAAATGTCCACACACACTGGATGACAAGATCAGATCACACCTGAAGAATACAATTTCTAGAAGATTCAGAGTGAACCTAGGAGAAAGTGAAATAGAACCATCTCCAAATAAAAGCTCTTCCCTCATTCATTTCTAAATCATAACTCAGAAAGGCCAGTACATCTCCCAGCTCAAAACATCTCTGGCCTAGCTTCCTATATAAAGTAGAGGAAGTTGTCTCTCCATCTTGCAAAAGGGAGAGATTAGTGTTATAAGCAGCTAAATTAGAAAAAAATATTACAGGCAGTCACTGGGCCCTGGAGGAGGCAGTGCATAAGGCAGAAGAGATACCTTGAAGCTGGGGGAGAGGGGGGCACCTACACTGTGGGCAGACCTCAGAAAGATAAAACAAATGCACCCACACACTTCCTAAAGGATAAACATCACAGACTGATACTCTAAATATGTCTCTATCACCTTGAGAAAGCCAGGAAGAGTCACTAACCTAACCGCCACAGGAAAATCCCCTGTTCTGTATTCATGCCCACTTGCTATGTGACTTTCTTCTCCATCTAATCCCAATTTAATCAATTTAAATTGATTAAATTGTAATTATACTCAATTACAGTAATTATACTCATATTTTTATCAGCTGACCATAGTTTTATCCCACCTCCTGCTCACCTTACAATTTCCTATTTTTTTTCCCACCTTTGCCCTGGTTCGCAGCATGAATATCTTCTACAAAATCCTTAGAAAAAAACAGTCCATGGCAACCCATTCAAGGCTCCTTGTGTGTCTGTCTGTCTGTCTGTCTGTGTCTGTCTTTCTCTCTCTCTTTCTATCTCTTTCTCTCTCCCTGTCTCTGTCTGTCTCTATCTCTCCTCTTTCTGTCTCTCTCTTCTCTCTCCTCTCTCTGTCTCTCTTCTCTGTCTCTGTCTCTGTCTCTCTCTCTATTTGTCTTTCTCTCCTCTGTGTCTTCTCTTCTTTCTTTCTCTGTCTCCCCTCTCCCTGTCTTTCTCTGTCTCTCCTCTCTGTCTTCTCTTCTCTCTCTCTTTCTCTCTGTCTCTCTTCTCTCTGTCTCTCCTCTCTGTCTCTGTCTCTATCTCTCTGTCTCTCTGTCTCTCTCTCTCTCTCTCTGTCTCTCTCTCTCTCTCTCCCTGCTTGTGTGCTTGGCTCTAAGGCCTTCAAATTCTTCAGGGATTTCACCTCTCCTTCTCAGACAGGAGACCCTGTGAGGGTCACAGGTGACATTTCTACAGTCTTTTCAGGAGCCCTTCAGAGACACACTGCTCAGGACAAGTGAGTTATTTCAGAAGCCCAATCCCACCACAAGCCAGGCCCACCATCGGTGCTCCTGCTACATTTTGCCCCAAGCTGTCCCTTCAAAGCCATAGAGCTTGGTTTTACTTCTCTCTGGTCCTCTGAATTCTCTCCAGATCTTCTAATTGATCTTATGTAACAACTCTTTTTAAAATCTCGAGCCTACAGATTCTCTGGTTGTTAGTGTCTGTGGAATTTCTATTGTGACCACTAAGAGAAGGAAAGCAAATCTGTAAAAAAAAAAAAAAATCAAATATAAAAGGTTGCATATTGAAACTCATAGTAGATCTGTACAGATTCAGCACGCCCTAGGGCTAGACCATTGTAATAGCAGAGTTGAGAGCTAACAAGCTTGCACATCTCAGGAATGTCACCATACACACTCAGGTCCTCACAACTTCCCCTAAAAGACTGGCATTACTATTAAACCATCTCCCTCATGCAGGAACAAGAGTGAAAAAGGTGAGCCAAACTGCCATAAAATCACCTAATTTGAGAAGTTCATCCATGACTAACCTGAAGTGTTTTTTATTGTCAAATAAAATTCAGGGGCAGGAATTTATATCTCAAGAAACCACAAAAATACGCCTTTGTCATTATCTAATGGCAGCTCCATTCTCCTGTAGGTGTGGTGTCTGAACTTGTTCCTGGTCACTGTCACCAGGGCCCTAAGTCTTATTGTGTGGAGGCGGATTATCTAAGCAGGAATGCATCAAATCATCCTGGCAAAAAAAAAAAAAAAAAAGAAAACTACAGTTGAAGCAAACTTCTGAAAAGTGCCTCAGAGAAGGCCCGGTCTTCTACACAGCCCCCAAATGCCACGGAAATGGGATCTTTGGCCAGTGAAAAGGTCCCGTGTGAATGGGCAGCTTGTTCCGCCCCTTCCCACACCGGATGAAGGCACAAGAACACCCTCCCACACATACACTTCCCTGCCTCATGACCTCATTTGCCATAGAGCCATGTTACCTTCCTTTTGCAAACAATGGGTGTGCTTATTGACTATGTCCTGACAGAGCTCATGAATAATTCACTTCTGGAGAAGTGATAGGAGTGTGTCTGGCTGCCATGGTAACAACTGAAGGATCTATTTTTTTTAATGTGTCCGGGCCTTTTGTTCATGAATGTTGAATTCCTTAGAAAAGAATGGGTAAGAGTAAGGTGGGAATGGTGGAGAAAAGACAGCTTAAGAGGTTAGCCTGAGTCATTCATCATCAAGACACTAGAGTAAAAGAAACCAAATGCCTTCCTTAGTTTTATACTGTGCCCTTCCAGAAGAAGAGCAAAAATAGATCCCACCCAAAAACTTAATGAGCTCTGTTATTATGAAAACTTATCATACCAAAAATTTATACACAGAAATAATTTGTACACTTAAACAATTTGTTCTTAATATAGATTCTTTCCATTAATGTTAACAATGTCATACAGAAGTCAGTGTTATTCCATTTCACAAATGAGGAAACTGAGTCTATATAGTTGAAGCCTCATAATCTTAAAGTACTACAGACAAGATCTGAACCTAACTCTGTTGCAATCCGAAGACAACAGTTGTCTTTATATATGTCCCATGTGGCAAAGGAAGAAAATGGAAGCCAGTTAGGATGGGTGAGAGCATTAATTGTGACGTGCCAACTTGCCTGGAGGAAGAAAAATGCCTAGCAGAGTAGTACAGCACAGTTGTGGGCGTGTCTATGGATGATTGGCATGCAAGCCAGCCAACTAGAAGGCTGTGGGTGGTACAGACCAAAAGCCTGGCAGCCTAGATGAGTAAAGGAGGGAAACAACAGGAAGTATTTCCACTGTGGAAGAGCTCCAGTCTTCCTGCAGCCATCACCTTTGCAGAGGAGTCTCTACTCTCTTCCACCTTCCCAGGTCATCTACCACTCTCCAGGGAGCCTCTGGGCCTTCAACCTTGGGCTGGCACTGCATCCTGAACCCTCTTGGTCTTCAGCTTCTGTCTTCTTAGGCTAAGCAGCACCTGGAGCCTCTGGCTCGCCTGCCACACTCAGCCGTGGAGGGCTCTCCCACCCTGCACCCTGTGTGTCTGTCTAACATATCCCCTTGCATAATTATACACCTATTTGCTATTGGTGCTGTCCCTCTAAAGACCTCTAGCCAGTATAGGATGGAGGTTACCCAGAATTCACTTCGAGGACATAGGCCTCAAACAATGTTCAGCAAAAAAGATGAAATGAGCCTTAGATCTAATTAAACTTCCTTTCTTCACGTTGATAAACTGGGAAAAATGTGAGTTTTATATGTTTCACATTTTTACCTTTTATAAAACTGTAAGCCAGACACAAGCCCTTCTTCCTGTCACTCTCAGTCACCTCAGATCTCTCCATATGGACAGGCAACTGCCACGCCACCTCACGAGCTGACCTATGCCTTCCCCACCTGGTTCCCCAGCACAGGGCATGGCCATGTTTCCCAGCACATGGTACCCAGATGCTCAGAAATATTTGAGGGAGGACCAATGAAAGAATCACTAGGTGAATTATTTAAAGCAATACCTCTTTAACTTTTGTTTCATAGATTCAAACAGTTCAGCAAAGCTAACTCGTGACCCCTAAGGCACAAGCAAATGGTCCAGTTTCCTATTGGTGCGCACAGTGAGAGAAGCCCTGCGGTGGGGCTGAGCACAGGAAGTTCCTCAGCCTCCTCTCAGAAGCGCCCTGGACTTGCTCAGGCCTTGCAGGAGCATTCCACCTCACCACGCTCAGTGTCAGTTTGCTGTCTTACAAACGAAGTGTGGTGTGGTGAAGTTTCGCGTTTTGAATTTTGATTGGCATTTATACATAATACTATGACATTGAGTAACTGGTTGGGCTGCTTTTAGATACTCACTTGGTCTATGGCTAACTTTCTGACACAGCCTGACTGAGGGAAAAGTGAAGTACCTCTCCTGGTTTGCTAACCCAAAGCAAACCAAACACCCCACTTAATTTTAGGGTGTCACCAGTGAGTTTCGCACATGTGTGAATCCAACCTCCAGGAATACTTGTCTTCTGTTTGTCACCGTGACGTAGCACGCATGTGTCCACGTGTGTGCATGCGCATGCACACCTACACAAAGTGGCAGCGCACACGCCACATTCCTTCCACATGTAGTATGGAGTGACGCCCCTTATCCACTGGACACACACTCCAAGACCCCAGTAAACACTCTGTCTGGCCCTTGACAAACAAAACTTGCCAAACCCTAATACAGCACTAGGCCTCACCCGCTGTCATGGAGCTAAGTCATACAGCATCTTCAGGCAGTCTTTGGTAGCCTCGGGGGGCTGGTTCTAGGTCCCCTCCCCCAGGGACTCCAAGATGCGCCAGCGCTCAGGTCCTGCATATGGCACAGCACATATAGTAATCACACAGAACCTGTCCACATCCTCCTCTATAAGAGGTGACTGACAATTCACTGAGCGTTTAAAGAGTTAAAACTTTCCCTCATGCAGATGGCTGACACTGACATAGGATCTACAAACTGCTGTACATTGTTTCAGGGTAACTCCTGAGGGGATTTGATTGACCTTGTCAGATACAAAAGTTACATCTCTTGTTACTTAGGTCTTGCTTTATCTTGGTCTTAACCATCCAGCAGAAAAGTATAAACAGGAGGTATAAAAAGCAAAGCCATGTTAACATGCTGAGCTATGAAAGGCTCAAGCCAACGACTTCTGACATTGCCAGTCCTGCAGATAACCCACTGCTATTATGGACTACTGGACTATATTCGATTATTTTGCTGAATTCACACACCTACAGTATTTGAATGGCAATGGAATACCCATCTCTGATAAAACTAACCAAAAAAAGGGGGGGCTATAAATGAAGGACCATTTTGTAGTGTATATTATATATTTAAAATATATATTATTATATTACAAAATATATATTATATATTTTGTATATTATATATTTGTAATATATATTATGTGTATATATATATATATATATATATATATATATACAAAATAGGATTGATATATAACTACTTTCTCTGAATTCAATGAGAAGAAAGATTTGTACTAATAGTGTTTGGACAGGATATCATGTCTGCGTCTTGTACTACAAATAGCTACTAAGAAGACAACAATATGCAATGTACTAATTATTGTAACTGTTCTACTAACCTGTTTTGAAACTGTCTCATTGCTATTTCTTTCTCCATAAAATTAATTTTAAAAAATAATTAAAAATAAAACCAATTTTCCTAAAAAATAAAAAAAAAGCACACACTTTATAGTAAAAGACACCTTGCCAGCCATCACCCTCGGAGAACTCTCCCTGGCTTCATGCACACCTGTCCCATCATCCCGCCCCTTTCTGCAGCCGCTCCGGAAGTCCTCTCCACGAATGCTGAGTGAACTTAGATGCACTTTTGGCATCCTCTTGATGTTCCAAACTAATTCAAAACTTTTCCCTCTTGTGATAATTTGGGGTTTGGAGAAGAGCCCAAGGTAGCACCACGCCGGGCACACCCAGGTGCGTCCAGCAGCCTGACCCTCTACTGCATAGCACTTGGGGGCCACAGTCACAGGATTTTTTTGATCACATCTACTAAAAGACACTCACCAAAGAGGACTTCCAGAAACGTGTCAGAAAATGACAAGCACGTTGGCATAACTGCTTGAAGCAAGCAGGAGTAGCTCGAGGAGTATTGACGGCAAGATGTCTTTTACTGTGACACAATTTTTATTTAAACATATAGTGTATATTTTGATTACATCTTGTACAGTTTAAATCATCTCTGGATGACTCCTAATACTGTAAATACTATATAAATAGCTACTATGTTGTATTCTTTAGGGAACAATGACAAGAAAAAAATCCATATACGTTCAGGCCACATGCAAATTAATTTTATGGAATATTTTAATGCATGCTTGATTGAATCCACAGACGTGAAACCCATTGATTTGGAAGGTCAATGTAACTCTTGCTGAATTTATGAGCTGAAAATACTGCAGAAAGAGTTTTATGGACACATTTTACAAATGATGCTCTAAGCAACTAGTGTGAAGTCACTGAGCTGGGTGGCAGGTAACAGAACTGGATTTGCACCCAGTCAGCCTACAACAAAACCTAGGCCATCATTTCTACCTTATGAGCATTGTCCTCTGCCCTCTCCCCACCCCCTAAAAAGCTCTTCCTGCCTAGTATAGTTTTAAATTCCACCTCTGTAGCTAGGAAAACTCATCACCCATCTAGCAGCCAAAGGAAATGCAGACACCTTTGGGGGAAAAGCCATCCCCTAGGAAATTACAGGGTTAATCTGCTCTTTTAGCTTTCAGAGGAGTTTCAGAGGTAGTGCCTTCTACCCACTAGACAAATAAATATTGTTCACCTGCTGCTCTGGATGAGGACAAATGTAAGCAACTTACACCTTCCACACTTCCACTTGGAATTTACATTAAGATGTCTTGGAATTTACATTTTCAACCTGCAGACCTTAAGGTTTCCAATCCAAGATTTAATAGTCTCAGATATCCAAAGTCACTTTGAAACACCTAAGTGGGGAAAAAGTTTACTACGGCTATTTTTAAGTGAAAAAGCAAATAACAAAATTGTTTGCAGAGTGATACCTTATCTGGGCAAATAAATAAAAATCACTCATTACCACCCTGTTCTCTGTGTGTGTGTGTGTGTGTGTGTGTGTGTGTGTGTGTGTGTGTGTGTGTGT
>PVKA01038800.1:0-19963 GCA_004027165.1 Ctenomys sociabilis
CCCAGCCTGGGGCAGAGAGCCTGAATGTAATATAAGAGACAGAGACAGACTCTCTTTAGCTATTGCTCTTTGTTGCATTGTTGTTGTTCCACCGCCATGAACGGATGCTCTCTGCCATGTGCCCCTCTGCCTTGGAGTCAGCTGAGTATGGACTAAAACCTACAGTAACTGTGAGTTAAATAAACCTTTTCTTCCTTCATTTTGGGTGTTGGGTATTTGTCCCAGCGATGAGAGAAGAGTAACTAAGACACCCAGGCTGGCTCATTGCACAGGATGAATAGGAAACAAGCCACATGGCACAGTCTTAACTGGGTCACGGCTGCTTAGTAGAGCCCTGGCAGGTGTGGCTGCCCCAGGCAAGGGACAGAAGCCAAGAGCACTGACTCAGGAGTACAGCAACCGACCACCAACCTATGCTGCACTCACATGCAAAATGCAATCAGAAACCAGCCAGGTTAGGGCTGCAGCCCAGTGAAGAGCTCTTATTTGTGTATATAGAAGGCACTAGGCTCCATTTCCAGCACCACATAAAAAAAATTATTTATTTTTACTTATTTTTTATGTATTTGGTACAGGGTTGCACTACGCAGCTCTGACTTATAGCAATCCTGTCACGGCCTCCCCAGTGCTGGGATTGCAAGCATGTGCCACCACACCTGCTATCAGTGGCTGGCTTAACGCTCCTAGGGTAAGGGCTGGCAAGGCCTGTGGTGCCAGGGATGAAACCCCAGTCCCTGCACTTACCTGAACAGGTGCTTAGGCCACTGAGCTATCTTGCCGGCCCTCAAAAAAATGAAGTTTAAATAAAAGAAAACGTTAAAAAAAAAAAAAAAGAAAAAAAATGGCCAGACTGGACTTGGGGTTCCCAAAAAGCCACTGACGCCCTGCACATTCTAGAAAATGGAGCGCTAGGAGTACCCCACTGCATCCCCAGAACAAGCTAAGCTTAGGCTACCATTAGAGCACCACCAGCAAGAACGGAATGACAGCTTCCTTCATGCCTTCAGTCTGCAATCATGGAGCTCAGTGTTTGGCTGTGGACATGGGGGCAGCAGGCAAGGCACAGGCACTTGCAGAGGAAGAAAGGTCTCCAGCGTGGCAGGCTGTGACTGGTTGGTGTTGTTCCCCCACATAGGGCACAGGACTGGGGCTTTCTATGGAGGCATCCAGCAGGCCAGTTGGGACAGGCGACACAGGCCAGGGCAGCACAGCCAACGCCACTCATGACACCCACAGTTTTCAGAGGAAACAAAAGCCAGTAGGATTTTGTGACCCAGGTGGCGACTGACAGGTGGCGGGTGCCCTCCTCCTGGGTCAGGAGGCGGTGACCAGAGCTGCCTGGCCCCAGGATGCTCTTTCAGAGGATGATGCCCTGAGCCCAGATGCTCCTTTGCTCTGCTAAACAACAGGAAAGGTGCACTTAGAGCAACTCCATGGCCAGCATGAAAGGGACACACGTATGTCACAGAAGCAGGGTCAACGTGGCCATCAACTGAGGCTACCACAGGGCAGCAAGGCACATCTGATTAAACGACAGCTCCAGGAGGGTGGGATCCCAAGCTCCTAGCCACGAGCCCTTTCTTGGCACCTGGAGGATACTGGACTCAGGAGCCTCGGGCAGCAGTGAGCTTCCCAGGTCAGAGGTTAAATGCACACCTTGTGTTGTCCTAAACAGAAAGCTGTGCCACAGCCCCCCCCACCTCCACCTCAACTTGTTTAAAAAAAAGCAAAGGGAAAACTACCAACTTTTTTTTTTTTTAAAGTATGGAACGCTTCATGAATTTGTGTCATCCTAGTGCAGAGGCCATGCTAATCTTCTCTGTATCATTCCAATTTTAGTATATGTGCTGCCAAAGCGAGCACAAAACTACCAACTCTTGTTGGAATAGAGTTCACCATTTAATTGCTGGTGGGGCCCTGTATGTACATACAGCTTTGGCCTTCACTGCCCCTTCCCTCCTCTCATACTTAAAAAAGGTATGCAGGGCTGGGGAGATAGCTCAGTAGAATAAGCACTTGCCTGGCAAGCACAAGGTTTTGAGTTCAAACCCCGGTGCTGCAAAAATAAAGGTATGCAGTGGTTAACAAGGCAGACGAGGACAACCTCCATGGCAAAAGGTCAGATGCCCTTGGGCAGAGCCCTTCTGGACCATGATCAGGTCCAGGAAAAGACCACATCTGTAATCCCATGGAAAAAAATTATTGGAATCCCAGTAAACTCATTCCAATCTATACTCCCAGTGTAACCCACTGTGAGAATGAATACACTAACGCGTGCCCTGTAGTTGTGGAGAGCTCAGTGATCCTAAGGCCAGTTAAAACAATGGCTACCTAGAACCCAGGTTTATTAATCCATGAAGAGGGAAGTGACTTGAGCATGAGTGACAGACAGTGGCAGGAAGCACGTTGAGGGCTGAGCTGGGCTAGGTCCGAGGCCGAACTCACCTCTGCAATATGCAGAGAGACGCAGAAAGAGGGACCTGCACATCACGGCTTGGGGCGCTATCTACTGTTCTGGGTGTCGGTGCATGGTGCTTCAGTTCTGATGTGTAACTGCCATGCCCTGAGATGGCACAGCCTCTTTCTTGAAGCTCAGTCTCAGCAGACAGCACAGGTCACTCAGCCTGGCTCTCTCACGTTACTTGGGAGCTGTGGGCAGGACATTGCTGCCCTGTCACCTGTTTAAGACCACACATCAGCGTCTGGCTGAGCCATGTGCACTGCTTAAAGCCAACTGAGGGGATGGAGATATACCCTGGCCAGCTCTGTACAGAGTAAAACAGAGCTAGGGACAAATGCTCTGCTTCAAGAGCCACCTGGGGGTCCCTCACACTGGGACCCAGCACAGAAGCCAACCTTGGTCCTCAGGACAAGAAGACCATGTGGAGCCACCACGCATGGGGCTGGCTCCTGCAAGTCACTTGAGCACCCCCGGACTCCAACCAGAGCCCAGTTTTCCCAAACTTCTCCCTCCTGCTCCCCTGAAGTGCTGCACCTCCACAGTGCAGTGCCTCAGCAGAGGGTCATCCAAGTTTGTGTTCAGTGCCACAGATCAGTTCAGTGGGGGTGGGGGTAGGGGTGCAGCTGAGCAGATGAAACCCAGGTGAGCACAGCCCACTAGCAAGGTGGCCCAGGGCAAGGTGAAACTGTGGGAGGGTACAGGGCAAAGCTGCAGAGGCCCTGCCTCCACTTCTATGCAGTGTGGTATGGTTCTGAAACACACAGGCTGTCCTTCCCAGCAGATGAAGTCAACGGAGTTTCTGTACAGAGCCCTGCAGACCAACAGCTCACTCCCACCACCCAAAGAGCCCAGGCCCCATGACCTCTCTTCAAGCAGGGTGTACCACTGCCTACAGAGTAAGACAGGAGCCATGTGTGCTGGGCAGGTTTTATTTAGCCAAGGATACAGACAGTATTCAGGAAAGTAAAACAAATGAAACAAATGCTAAGAGACTGAGATGCCATGCTACATTGAACCTAATTTTATTCATGCTTGCCTTGGGACAAGGAGGAGATCATTCGGAAAAAACATATAGTAAAAACAGAAAGTGTCTTATCATGTTTAACTGTTGAACTACAATAATGATGTACCTTAATTACTTCCATGCACACAAGTCTAACATTACACCTTTTTAAAAAATAAACAGAATTAAGACTTCTAGGAGCATTTTATAATAAAGTAATTCCTAATTTTATCTTTGTAGATAGATCAAGCACCTCCAAAATACAAATTCCTATACACAGTGAGTACTTTATTTCAAACACTTCAGTACGTGGAGACAGCCTTGGGCGAAGCTGACAGATACTTCAGCTACGGAGGCGACAAACCATAGTGCCAAATGCATAAAGTGTAGTTGCAAATAAACTTTTAAAAACTAAGTTAACTTTTATCATTAAATACAGAAAATATACTGCTTTGCTAAAATAAATAAGATGTGATGTATCAACACTTCACTCTAAAGATGAACACCAGGACGCATACAGACAACAAATGGTCTCGAGAGCAAACGGCTCCTACACGGGCGCTGGCGGAACACGAGTCACACCATGAAGCACTATGGGTTGTGAGGGTTTCGCCACATACGTCTGTTACCTTGAGGTAGATAACACATGTGTACCAAATTCGGCATTCATTTTCAGTTGCTGCTGGTATCATGTGTTTTAAGAAATGTGTACAGTATGAAAAACTTGAAAATACTAATGAATGAAAAATGTTTCAGGAAAAAAATAGATATTTCCATGCAGTTCTGTACAGTCTCACTGTGTAAATTTCAAGGCAAGTTTTGTTCCTGTAAAACAGATCACTGTTCTAGGAGAGAATGTGTTTACTGGTCTTAGTGCATTTTTTTTTTTTTTTGTCTCTTCCTGCATTGCATTATTTGCTCGATTCTTTTTGTGTGCAAATGACATGCCAGGTAAAATGAAAACGATCTCACATGTAGAAAAAAAGTCTGGATTTTTAAAAACCGAGAACTGACAAAATCCTTACTAAAGGACACCCATCTGATTCAAGTAAAAAAAATGACTTAAACACTAGGAATAAAAAAGACAAGACGCACTTCATGAGGAACACAGAAAGGTCTGCTGAGTGTTTAGTTCAGATGTCTCAGGATGTGGCTATAGGTCCGTGGGGGCATGTGCGGGGACGCCTTCCCAGCTGGCACAGCCTTCCGAGGGGACCCCGTGGGGCTGTGCAGCTGCGGGAGGCCCCTACACTCAAGCTGCTTGCTCAGCAGGAGCTCCCCGCCTCGGTTCAGAAAGCCCTCCCCTCCGCCCCGCTCCCCCCGGCTCCCGCCCTCTGCCGGCTCCACATCTAGCAGGTCAGCATCCTCCCTCCTGCTGAAGAACCTGTCCAAGTAACTGGTGTATGAGAGCTCCTTCTCCACCTGCTCGTCCTTCCTGACCTCACAGCAGAACTGGTCGATGAGGAACCGCTCCTCCCCGCCTCCCCCGTACGGGCTGTCCCGGGACGACTGGTACAGTGCCTCCAGCTGGGCCAGGTTGGCCATGCCCTTCTCCTGCTTCTCCCGGCTCACTGACTTGGGGAGCAGCCCCTTTAGCTCTAGCTGGGACACGGAACTATTCAGGTCATTCAGTTTGTCCACAACATCGGCAGGCTCGCACTGTGAACTGAGCTGAATAGTTCCCGCAATAAAGGAATCGAAATCAAAGCCCTGACCCTTCTCCCGCTCCTTCTCCGCCAGCTGCTGGGATGCCTCCTCCAGCGCTATCTGGGCCTTCACTAAACCGTTCCTCTCACACTTGGACTTGCCCTTCTTATCAGGCTTCTCCTTGCTTTGCTCCTTCCAGTTGGAAAGATCTATGATAAGTTTGGGCTCATAGTAATGGTTCACCTCACTCTCTCTCCAGACCAAGCTATCTAAGTATGACGACGACCGCGCTTTGTAGTTACAAGTGTGGCCGCACTCCAGCTCACAGTACTTGTTCTCGTGGTGATCCGGGTACTGCCAGCAAGGCTCGGCAGAGTAACTGGCATCAAAAGCAGGGTCTTCCAAGTACTTCTCTCGGTCTCCATCCAAGTACTTCCGAGGATCCACTTGTCCTTCTTCCTCATCAGTGACATCAGACAGGGCCCTAGGATCCAGCTGAACCTCATCGATGTCAAAGTTGTTGTGTATGGGCCAATCATGCTCTGAGAACTGACAATCATGGTACCTAGAAGGAAAAGGTGGCACAAACATCACTCCTTGGGCACCAGCTCATTTCCAGTACACTTCAGTCTTTCTGTGAGAGACAGTGCCATTCTGTGGGGAAGGAAGCCCCAGGCATCCCTACAGGGACTCATGGGCAAGAGCTGTCATCATGCAGCATGTGAGGAATAGCACCAGGTCACTGCAGGCAGAGGAACCAATCTCATGAGAAGCCCAAGCCTTTCCTTCTCCAATAGGAGGGACATGTTTCTCTCTAAGTGCACACTTCTCCACCTACCTTTCATCTGTACCCACAAACTACAGACAACTGCAGGTCCCCAGAAGACTCGACAGGCAGCGGGACTCTTATCCTCCTTCCGAGTGACCTCAGAAGACGCCACTCTGCTGCTAATAGGCTGAGCAGTGAGGGATGTTCCCAGTCCCACTGTTGCAAAAGAACAGTCTCCCCAGACACACCCAGTGAGGTGCCTGGACAGTGCACCTGCTGGGGACAAGCTACACACCACGTGCAGGGATGCTAGAAAACTTGGGGCTGCAGAAAACGGAGTGCAATGAGGAGGCAGCCGGCAGGTGTGTGTGAGCACAAATACCCAGCCCTTGGGAGGGGAAATGAACTACTTCTGAGACTGACAAACTTCTGTTTTTACACATAAAAACCTATTAAGTTTGAGAATCTCATTAGTGTCCACCAGTTCTTGCTAGCTGAAGATTCTGGATTAGCACTGATTCATTCCTCCAAGTGAATCCCTGTCTACAAGCAGAATTTCATGCCTCAGCTCCCCAGAACCCAGAACCGAGGAGGAGGCTGAGGGCAAAGAGCCCTTCATTTTAGCCTAGTGCTCCACATCACACTGTTCAGACTGGACAAGCTTCTCCTCTGAACCCCAAGGAAGTACCCTGAGTTACTTCAGTGCCACCAAGGAAACAGACTAAACTGTTACCTGCCAGGGTTGACCTGAGCTACAGCGGAGACTCCCAGGCCTGGCAAGGCTGCATCCTACACGGGAGCAGATGCAGAGTCCTGGGCTCCATCACCAGTGGAAATAAATGACTAAATGCTGTGGGTGATACCCTGAAGTGTGACACTCTTAAATAAGTCAACAGCTTGAAATGTTCAGATTTCCAATCTGAGGCAGGAGGTTCACAAGTTTGCGACTAGCCTGGACAACTTAGTGAGATCCTGTCTAAAAATGAAATTAAAAATTAAAGCCTGTTGGGGGGCCGGGGAGATGGCTCAGTGGAATTAGTGCTTCCCTGGCAAGCGCAAGGGCCTGAGTTCAAGACTCGGTTCCACCAAAAAAAAAAAAAAAAAAAAATTAAAGCCTGGGGCAAAGTTCAGCTCTCTGGGTTGAATCCCCACCACACACCTAAACCCACACTCACACTAGGCTCAGATTTCCAAAACTTCACATTTGGACCTTATAATTTTATTAATGTGCCTTTATGACCACTTCCAAAGCAGCATATAATGCTTCCAGTTACCTATTTCCTACACAGTAACTATTTAATTATTTACGCTGCATCAAGGCTATACAGACCTCACATGTCTAGCAGAAACCCACTGTCTTTCCCCACAGATGACCTACACCAGAGCTCAGGCAGGCAGGTCCCTGAAAACTCCAGTCCCTCTGTCTCTGCCACAGGTGCCCTTACCTTTCCCAGTTGTAAATGTGGCTGTGAGTTTCATCCATGAGCAGAATGTCGTCGACTTCATCCTCAATGTGGAATGGGTGGCTGGAGACGGGCTCGTCGGTGGGGAAGGCATACATGCTCATGTATGGGTGGGACAGGGCCTCCTCTGCAGTCAGCCGGTCCATGGGGCTGAATGTCAGGATCTGCTCCAAGAAGTCCAAGGCTGCGAGAGAAAGAGGTGGTGGCCTTGAGGGAAGAGCTGGTCATGTGCAGAAAGCCTGACTGGCAAGTAACTCCAGCTGCTCCTGCACTGAGGGCCAGGCCACTCCCATGCACAAGGTGTACAGACACCTCACCAAGAGGGAGTTCTTTGTTGTCAAAAGAATGAAGCTAACTCACCTACCCAATGGATTAAAAAGACATTTTTGGGCTGGGGATTTAGCAAGGGCCTGAGTTCAATCACTGGTTCCACAGGGAAAAAAAAAATAAAAAAAAAAAAAAGTTTTTGTTTTTTTTTTAATCAACAAATACCTGAAATGTTCTCTAATCTCATGTAGGGCCAGTTATACAGACTAAGCAAAGGCATATGTTAACTACACCACATGAAACTGTTTTTGGTTTTTTTTTTTTTGCGGTACCAGGGATTGAACTCAGGACCCTGAGCTTGCCAGGCAGGTGTTTATTCTACTGAGCTATCTCTCTAGCCCATGAAGCTGGTTTTGATAAAAAATGATCAAATAGGGCTGGGCGTGGGGGCGCATGCCTGTAATCCCAGCACTCGGGAGGCTGAGGCAAGAGGATTATTGTGAGTTGAGACCAGCCTGAGCTACAAAGTGAACTTGAGGCCAGCCTGAACTGTCTCAAAACAACAACAACAAAAAAGGTCAAACATGTCAAAGTCTCAAGTGCATTTGAGGAAAAAATAAAAACTGCCTATTTTCAAAATCCTGGTTACTTTACACGCATGATGACTAAGGTACAATTATTGTGAACTCAAGGCCAGCTGGGACTAATAATAATCATAATAATCTACAGCAAGTTTAGGATGTTTAGGATATTAACCCAGACTTCTTGGCCTTTTTCCCCTGCAGCACTGGGATGGAACCAGAGGTCTTCACACTGAGCTGCATTCCCAGCTCGTATTTTTTTTTCCCCCATATGTTTTCTAAGATAAAGGTCTTACTTTACTCATGACCCAGGCTGAAAGCACATTGAAGATGCAGACCACAAGTGCTAGACAGAGGCTCCACCACCAGCTAGGTCTCAGTGTTTACCAAGTACTTGGTAAACCTGCCTCCTATTAGCATAAGACACATATTAGTTCCTAGTGCTCAACTGTTAGTAAAGCTAAGAACCCACATTTTGCTTGGATCACCCCTCAAAGTAGAGGGGGTGACCAGTCTGCACCATGTACACCTTACTCCACTTGTTCCTCTTTCCCTGACCCTCCCAACTCCTTCCCTGTACACATACAACTGTTCCTGCTCACACCCACTATATCATGAGCCTTACACCTGGGCTTAGCAGGACCTATGACTTGGAGCCGGGAGGGAAGCAGGAGGGGCTCAGCATGGAGCCTGAGGTAACTTGGAAGAGCAGTGAACAGCCAGGTGAAGGAGGACAGGTACGGCCACCTCAGAGCCTGCACAGACTGCAGAGGACACATGACCTATTGACTGTGCAAAACACAAACATGTGTGTGCGTGTGCATATACATATACACACACACAGACATCCACACATGCCTGTGCCCAGAAGCAGTAGTACCTTCACGGCCAATCCCCGGCAGCAGCTGCGTCAAGGGCCGGTGCGGTTCAGTCATGTCACTCCGGATATAGACAGGGATGACATTCAGCAGCTCCTGCCGGTCCTCCTCATGCACCACAGGGATGGACTCCAGGATCAGCTGCATCTGCTCCAGTTCATGCGCTCCTGGGGAAGCAGATGGCATGAGAGTGAGCAGCAGATGTGCTAAGGCTGTGGCTTCACTGTGACCACAGTCCTCTGAGAGAGCAACTGGTCTCGAAGCAGATGGAGTGCACTCTTGCACTCTGCTCTGTAAGGTCATCAAAAGCAGCAGGACAGAAGGATGGAGGCCTCCTGGACTCTACTCTCAGACGCTAGGACAAGAGCTCACTTCTAGCAGAGGGCTGGGCTACTGCACAAGTTATATGTTAGGCTCAGCCAGCATTTATAGCTCAGAACTCTACGAAGTGGAAGCCTAAGGTTACATGAGTCCCATTTGCCTGTCTGCTGATTTTCAGAAATGGATTCAAACCCTTTACACTGAGATGGGCCATGAGTCCAACTGTGAAACGAAGTGGACAAAGCCCTACCTCCATGCTACAGCAGGGCATGCGGGGTGGTGACCAACAGCAGAAGCAGTTGGGAAGGAGAGAGGGCCAAGGCCCCTCAGAGAATTCATGGAGAGAAGGAGGAAGATGAGGAGAAGGAAGTAGGGGAGGAAGAGGGTGGCTTCATGTGTGTCAGAAACAAGCAGAGCAATGTGGCTGAGGTGGAAGAGCTGGGCAGCTGGGCCTGCATTGGAATCAAGGTGGGAAGCAGCCAGGAGGCAGTGAAGGTGAGCTGGCCAGAGCCAGTGGGAGCACAGAAAAAGTGGATGGGGCAAGAGGACTGGAGAAAGTAAAAGTGCTCCCCAATGGACAGAGAAAGTAACTGCAATGTGAGCCCCAAATGGCACAAAGAGCTGGGGACTCAGCACCCAGAGTCACTGGTACTAGGCCCAGAGCTCGGGCAAAGACAGAAGAAGCCATAAGCTACTGTGGGTGCCCAAGAGAACGGAGGCAGCAGATGGAGCTGGTACCATCTGTGGGGAGGGCACAGGCTCAGAGGAGAGGGACCATCACCTTGTCATCTGCACAGTGCTAAACAGTGATCCATGAAGGTAAAACAAAGGCCCAAGAGAAAAGTATCTTGGATTAAGGGCTAGAATGGGAGGAGGGAAGACACCAAGAGCTCCCCAGATGCTCTTCAGAGGCACTGACTGTGGATGACCCACATGCATGGTGGAAATGCACCAAAAAATGAGGCTGGCAGCTCCAACGCTGCAGACACTGACAATAAACCTCCATGGGGAGAGTGGGAGCACAGCGAGGAGCTATCTCATGACACAAGCGAACCCTCTCAGACCAGTCAGGGTTTTTTATTGCTGTACTTGAATGACATCGAACGTGTCCAGTGGACATCTAAGAACACACTCGGCACTCATGTGGAATATCATAGCAGTCTTTGCTGACCCCAGTTCTCTGCCTTGGAGCTTGACCAGTCATTTCACAGCACAGAGATTTGCTTCCTTTGTATTCCTGACTCACCACTGTCACAGCTTAATTCTGACACCCTTTCCTCAAAGGGGGAGAACTCCAGCCCCATTCCTGTGACTTCAAGGTGGACTTAGTGACTTGCTTAGTGAGGACAGGACTGCAAGTCACTTCAAAGATAATAAGGTCATAAGAAGATATATTTATGGTCAATGATCTTGAATCAATATGTCAACCTAATTCAATGGAGAAAGAACTCAGAATGTATGATATGGGACAACTGGATAGCTGACAGATAATAAGGTTTGACCTCTAACTCAGCACAGACAAAACTTTCACTCACAATGGGTCAGACAGTTAAATGTAGAAAGATATAAACTGAAAGGGCCTGCTGGTTAGCTCAGTTGTTTAAAAGCACTTGCTTGTGCAAACATAGGCACAGGATACTGCAGTTCGATCCCCACCTCCACCTGCCTTACCAGACCTGCCCTTAAGGCAGCCTGAGCCAGCCACAAAGAAAAAAAAAAAAAAAAAAGATATAAACTGAGACTTCTAGGAGTAAACATCTGTGAAGAGAAAAAAGCCTGCCTATTGCCTATGGAGAGACTTAGCCCTTGGTGGAGGCCACCTGAGTGAGCCACCACAAAGTCTGTCCTGCCCAGGGGCCCTCAGCTCACTACTCCAGGACCAACACCTCTGAGAAAGTGGGGCATAGAAGCACACCAAAAGCCACACCCAAGCTGCCACCCACAGGCAGTGAGATGTTTGCTGTATAAGCCACTAAATCTGGGGAGCTTGCTACCACAACAGAGCACACAAATTTCAAATGTAAACTCCAATTGCAGTATGGCTCCTCATGTACAGTCTCTTAACTGGCACTTTCTCTAAATGTTATAGAGAGCCCATCTGGATTTCATCACAGTCAGGGACATTTGTATCTGTAATAGCCGGGGACAATTACTGGAATTCTACTGAATTAATTCCTCTCTACCACTTGCAGCACAACCCATGACTTAAAGACATGATTATACATACAAGATGGTGGGGACCCCAGGGCATCCTAGTCCAGGTACGATGATGGTCAACACAACAAAGGAAGGCTTCAACCTAGGGCCAACTTGGGTTTTATTAATTCATGAAGAGGGGAGAGACTTGAGTTTGAGTGACTGACAGTGGTGGGAAGCACATGAGTGCTGTGAGATGGGCTAGGTCGGAGGCCGAACTCACCTCTGCAATATGCAGAGAGATGCAGAAAAAGTAACCTGCATATCACGGCTTGGGGCGCTATCTACTGTTCTGGGTGTCGGTGCATGGTGCTTCAGTTCTGATGTGTAACTGTCATGCCCTGAGATGGCACAGCCTCTTTCTTGAAGCTCAGTCTCAGCAGACAGCACAGGTCACTCAGCCTGGCTGGCTCTCTCACATTACTTGGGAGCTGTGGGCAGGACATTGCTGCCCTGTCACCTGTTTAAGACCACACATCAGCGTCTGGCTGAGCCACGTGCACTGCTTAAAGTCAACTGAGGGGATGGAGATATACCCTGGCCAGCTCTGTACAGAGTAAAACAGAGCTAGGGACAAATGTTCTGCTTCAAGAAGTGCTGTCCAGGTAATTCTCCACAAAATGTCACATACACAGGGAAATTATAAAGCAGCAGTCAATGCCACTTGAGCTGGCACAGCAGTAAATAGCAGCACAAAAGGTCTGCTCAGGCACAGTACATGCAGCCTCCCCACAGGCATTGCCATGGCTCTAGTCTTTCATTTTTTGTAACAGGGTCTCACTATGCAACCAAGTTGGCCTCAAACTTGTACGATCCTCCTGCCGGAGCCTCCTGCATACGGAGATTACAGGTATATGCCATTACACTTGGCTCTACACATGCGCGCGTGTGTACGTGTGTATCTTTATTAACCTTCTTTCCACTTAGCCCAGAGAGTGGCAAGAGGACTGGGAGCCTGCAGGCAAGATGTGCAAAGAGAAAGAGCAAATCGAAGTCCCTACCTGACTGCATCATCTTCAGACCTCTGCTTTTCCCACCATGGACCCCTCTGCCTACTTTTAAGAAACTTTCCAAGAATTCTGGCTCAAATTCATGGCCCACAACTATCCTAATTATGACCTTTATTTTCATCTAACTGTCCTGAGCTCCTGCCTTCACCTCTCCGTAATACTTCTCTCTTCCTACAATGGCAACTATGATGCCCTCCACTTCCTTTCCAGCTACCACTGACCTGGCCTTTTAGTCAGCAACTTTGTGAAGAAAGGACCCAGAGAAATTTACTGTATTTCTAACAACTGAAAAGTCCCAGCATCTGGGAGGCTGAGGCAAAGGATCACCATGAGTTTGAGATGAGCCTGGGCTACAAAGAGAGACCATGCCTCAAAAAAAGACAAGACAGACAGACAGACAACCTAGCAATTTGAAATGACCACAGCACAGGCGTCACTCACACACAGATGCCCAATGTGGACAGTGGGTCCGTGCAGACTGCACTGAGGCCTTGGAGGGAGAGGCACTGCACTCTAAGCACACTTAGGGAGCAGCCCCTTTAGTGACTACATGCCAAAGCTTCCTGACTTTTTAAACAATAAAAGCACTGTTTTCACTTTTTATGCTAATACTCCAGACTGCAACAAGACGTTTTAAATCTTATATAAGCCTTCTTTTCAAAACAAACACAAAGTTATATCTCTCCAGGACAGTTCTTCTCTACATGATACACACCTGCAAAGAGGGTTTTGCCAGTCAGCATTTCAGCGAAGATGCAGCCTGCAGCCCACATGTCAATGGCTTTAGTGTAGTTGTTAGGGGACAGCAAGAGACGTGGAGATCTGTACCATTTAGTGACTAGTCCTTCAGAAAGATGACCCTAAAGAGAAAAAAATGGACTATCATTCTTTTGTTTCTTTTAGCTCAAGAACCAAGGCCAGAAAACAAATTTTGGAAGCATAAAACAATATTGTTGATTTCTAAGCCCATTTTCAAGATTCCTACATGAGCCCCTGGGACAGATGATCCATGCAATGATTAGGAAATGCATGTAAGAGTCCAATGCTTCCCAAAAACTATGGGCCAGGCTGGGATGGGACAGGAAGGAGTGACCTGAGCTCCGGTCCCTGATGAGATGAAGTGGCAGATATGTTCCCAGTCATAGTGCCAGGTACCCCCAACACCAGCATATCACTTCCAGGGGTACCCATAGAGCAGGGGACAAGCATACTTGTGCTGCCTTATTGCACCCTCTGCTCAGTGCCAAGTATAGGCTTGTGCACTGCAGGTCTGTGGGAGCTCGCAGACTAGGAATAACTCTCGCTGGCTGTCCTCTCAAAGCACTTCACTATTACCTGTGCAGAGGCCATGGGATTTCCCCTCTGTCCAGCACTCAATTCTATGCTTTCCAGACCTCCCTATTATGAGAAAATACTTGTGACAACTTGCTTCTGATGTTGCTGAGAAAGATCAGAGCAAGCAGGCCTCCCTGCACCACCTAAGATTTTAGCTAAAAACTCAAAAGCCCAGGGACTGGCCTGGATAACACTTTTATTCTTTTTTTTTTTTTTTTTTTTGCAGAACCAGGTATTGAACTCAGGCCCTTGCACTTGCCAGGGAAGTGCTTTTTCTACAGATAGCCAGGGAGATGGCTCAGTAGAATAAATGCTTCCCCGCCCGCCCTACTGAGCCATCTCCCCAGCCCCAACATTTCTATTCTTACGCGAAAGCAAGGAGAGGTGCTAGGAACCTTGTGGCTATCAGTAAGTAACTGCCAAGGAGCTATGCGATCTCAATCTCAAACCCAAGTAGATTTGTTCACATAAAACCTAGCCATAGGACAGAAGGACCTCATCAAAGGCCACAGGAGTTGAAGCAGGACCACACTTCTGCCTGAATGGATAAAAACATACCCCACTTAGAAATAAGGAGATCCTGAGCGGCAGTAACTAACTGACCTTTGGTACCCAGACCCCATCACACCACCCTGCACTTCCAAATTTAGAGGGAGGTTGAATCCTGCCCACTTCATCCTAAGCCTAGGGAGGACAGAATGAGGGCAGACCCCAGAAGTGGGTCTAGGCATCTTGTGGCCCATACCTACCTTGTGGGAGTAGTGCGGGTCCATGATGCGGGCAAGCCCGAAGTCCCCGATCTTCAGCACCAGGTCTTCTGTGTTGATGAAGAGGTTGGCCGGCTTGAGGTCCCTGTGTAGCACATTGGCCGAGTGGATGTACTTGAGGCCGCGCAGCAGCTGATACATGAGCAAGCGCGAGTGCTCCTCCAGCAGAGGCCCCTGCTCCAGCACGTTGGCCAGGTCCGTCTCCATGTACTCCTGCACGATGTACACACTGCTCAGCTCCGTGAGTGAGCCCACGTCATCGGCCAGCCGGCTGCCGCTAGGGCCCAAGATCTCAAACACTTTCACTATGTTGTCATGGTCAAGCCGTCGGATGATTTTGATTTCCCGGAGAGCGTGTTTGACACTCTGCGGATCAGTGAGGACAATCTTCTTGATGGCCACTCTTTTGTCACAGTCATTGTCTACAGCAGAAAAAACCAAGCCATTGCCTCCACAGCCCAATGGTTTTAAGTCCATATACCGAGAGCCCAGATCAAAACCATGAATGTTCATGAGACTTTCAAACTTCTCTGCCATAGTGAAACCCTTACTACTGCCTTTTCCTTTCCAACTAGTGAACTTGTGTAAACAAGGGAGAAACTGGCCTGCAAGGAAAAGAGCTCTCACAAGGGAAGAGAGAAAGGTTCACACCTTCCAACACGATGGCTTCCTGACATTCATTGCTTGTGCCTACCAGGCCCGAGAGTTCCTGTGGGTTGAAAGCTCAAAAAGCCTTACTCATGTTGAGGATTGAAAGAGATTGCAGTAATCATAGTTCAAGGAAGGGGCAGCAACTCCGCAGACATTTAAAGAAAACACTCAGGAAACTCAAACGTAATGAAATGACATACTATGCACTCAGATCTACCATGCTAACGACTGAACATTTAACAGAAGTGTGAATAAATATGCACACGCCCGGCGTCGGGGCATCTCCTCACAGTGCAGGTACATTCAGTGTTGGACTGGCCCTGAGCAGCATTGTTCGAGGAGCCGGAAGTGCTGTCCGGCGGCTTCGTCTTTCCAGGCGTCTTTCCCGGGTCACTGTTTTGACAAGAAGCCCTGGCTGTTGGTGGCAGCAGGTGGCCTTTGTCAGTGATCAGGCGGCTCCAGCTCACCACAATCACAATCGAAGCTACCGTCCATCTTACTCTGCTATGCCCTGTGGGAGAGAAAGAAGGTGAGTACTGTGGGAGACAGGCTGGTCTGGCAGTGCTAGCAGGCACCTGAGATATCTAGCACATTCAAGGCTGTCCTGGACTACATGACGATTCTTCTTCTTCAAAAAAAAAGACAAAGAAGTCTGTCATTTAAGAAGCTAAAACATTCAAAAAAATAAACAGAAGGCCTCAGTTTCAATGTGTACAATTTTTCCTATTGCACACATCTTGATTTTTTCTGTTCCCTAACAAATATCCTTAGAAAACCAATGGTTTTTTCCAAAGGTTTTAGGATTTCCAAACTTACACTTCTAGTCTAATCTCAAAATGTTCACACCCCACCTTCATGCCTGAATGTGTACAATTCCTGTCAAAGCTGTCAAGTTTACAACTTCTGGCACACACACATTAAAGTTTAGTTCTCTATATATAAGACTCTAGATTCCCTCCTGAGTGGCTGATTTGCTAACAAAGGAGCAGCATTCACCAAATGCCATTGCTGTCATTTGTCAGTTTGCTCTTCATGCAAACTGCAACTTGGTGGATACAGGGACCCTCCAGGAGAGCACCATGTAGGACTGAGGGGAAACATGCCCTCCCAAGGGCTCCTCTGGGGCTGCCACATATAGTTGGGAAGGTGGGGAACACAGCTGCGGACAGGCCCTGCTTTACACTGGAACAGTGACTCAGCAGACTGGACAATGTCTCCAGAACCAGAGCTATGCCAAGGAGAGCTCAAATTTGGCAGCAAACTGCCAGCAACCAGGACAGCATCAGGGGAAGAGATCCCCATCCAAGCCGCTGATCTGAGCATTCCCATATCCAGGGTAATGGGTTTTGTTCCCTGGTCCTCACCTTGCAGCTAGCTGGGCCAGGGCAATGCTACGAGACTAGACAGCCCCAGCCCCAGTGAGAGCAAGGGCCATTGAGTCCCCACATCCTAGAGGTCCATATCCCAGGGCCCCTACTATTCCCAGCTCTTCCCAAACATGTAGTCAGGATGGATTTGATACCATCCTACTCAATGGTCAGGCCTCTTGATAGTCAGGCACCAATTCTAACCATGACCGCAACACAACAACCACATGGTGACTGCCCCACTCTTGTTGCCAAGCCTTTGTTCCCAGAGGCCCCAACTCCTGACAGGGACAGAGCAGGGGGGGCACTGTCCTGACTCCAGGCAGAGGGTGGCTCCTCAGCAATAACCACTGCCTGCCCCAAAAGGCCTACAGCCGGGGCCTTACTTACAGGTCTTGCCATCGTCCCACAGAGCCATGATGACCAGAAACACACAGAGGCGCCTCCCTATGCCTAACCCCTGCCCAGGACATTTCCTCCCAGCAGTCTAGACCAGTGCAGTCACTCAGCTACACCAGAATCCCAGGGTGTGAAAAGCTGCAGCCCCCACACACAGGGTGGTAGGACTAAAACATGTATCATAGCTTTCTGTTTTTGTTTGGTTTTCTGAGAGAAGATCTCACTATGTAATTCAGGCTGGCCTTGAACTCAAATTCAGAGATCCTCCTGCCTCAGTCTCCTTTTTGCTGGGATTATGGGTGCATGCTTCACCCAGCTGTAACAGCTCTGTCTAAAAGAGCTCTCTCCATGCACCCTTCTTTCAACAAAATGTGACTGCTCACTAAGTGTAAGACACTGCTGATTCCCCACTCCCTGCATCTCACCTGTCTTCCCCTGCCCTGGCCCCACTCCTGCCCTGTCCTTTGCCAAAGCGCGTGTGCGCCTCTACTTCAACATTTAACTCTCACCCCAGTTGCATGTTCCTGCAGTTCTCAGACGCTCTAGGGCCATGGCTTAGGGAAGCACATGTATCACCCACGCAGAGCCAGGTTTTCCTTCACCTGCCTGGCAAAGTCTGGGTCTCTTCACTGGCTGTAGCCTTGCTGGATCCTGGACAGGAAACTGGAGCAGCCCTGCCTGGCTTCCCAACATTCACAAGGGCTGAAGTAGGTGGACTGCAAGTTCAAACCCAGCCTGTGCAACTCCATGATCTGACACACCAAAACTGCTTCAAAATGAATAAAATAAAGGGATATAGCTTAGGCCAAAGGCACTGCATCCAATACCCAGTACAGAAAAAAACCCAGTTCCCATACACACTTCTTCTCAGCTTTTCAGGACTCAGGCTCCCCATGCAGTGTACACTCAGCTCTGCTGGCAGAACAGCTATGCCCACCCACTCACCGGGGAAACCACATGCCAGCCTGTGGCCTCCTCTACCCTTGCATCACTCACAGGGTGTTCTCCGCAATTAAATGCTGGATTTGAACCATAGGCAGCCAGCAGACATGTGCCAGCTCTGGAGGCCTGCTGTCTGAGCCAGGCCTGGGAGGAAGAGAGAAGAGCACACTTCCTCCCACCCCAGCCTTTCTAGACAGTGTCTGTGGCTGATGGGAGCTGGGAGCAGTGGACAGGGAACAGCTAGGGTTCCCCTCAAACTCAAGTTCCTGCCTCAACTTGCGGAGTGCTGGATCACAGGTGTGTACCACCATGCCGGGTGGAAACTCCCTGATTTTTAAACAATGATTCAGAATGACATATAACTTTTACAGAATATCTTGACCCCTTTGTTTCTCATCTTTGGGCCTCAAGAGTGCTGGCAAGGTTTTAAAAAATGTATAGGGAGGGGTTTTGGAGATGGCTCAGTAAAATAAGCACTTCCCTGGCAAGCACAAGGGCCTGAGTTCAATCCCTGGTTCTGCAAAAAAAAAAAAAAAAAAAAAAAAAAAAAAAAGTATAGGGCAAGAGTACTGATAACTTTGACTTTCTACATTCCAATCAAAATTGAAAATCCTAAGCTTTTTATTAAAACTTTAAAATTTTAGAGTAGAAGAAACCATGTAAACTGGGTGGCTGAATCACGTTCCTGGTAGGAAATGCTGGGTTCTTAAGACTGTCCAGGGCCAGGGAAATGGCTCAGTGCAATAAACACTTCCCTGGAAGGCACAAGGGCCTGAGTTCAATCCCTGGTTCCACAAAAAAAAAAAAAAAAAAGACTGTCCAACCAGCTTTGCCAATGTGAAGTAGACCCCGGATGTCTCAGCTTATGGCTTATTCCTGTTGCTATGTAGTCAATAAAATCAAGATATGACAGATAAGCTACAAGAATTATCTTAGAAAAAAAATTAGCAAGCCAGGCATGGTGAATGTTCTGTAATTCTAGCACTCAAGAGGCTGAGGCAGGAGGGTCACTTGAGCTGGGAAACTTGAGACCAGCCTTGCAACACAGCACAATGGGGGCGGGAGTGAGAAGGGGAACACCTAAATAAATTCAGCTCCAGCAGAGGGCAAGAGCTTCAGGGGAGACCAGGGCTGTCCTATTTTCACTGACAGAGAGAAGGCAGCCAGACTTGCTTGTAAAAGGTCTGGTAGCTGCATGGGGCCTAGGGTCAGAATTACAGGGACCCAGCCTGCAACTCCCCATGTCCTTCCCAAGGGCCAGGCAGGGCAGCTGTCCTTCAAAGGGGTGGCAGGAAACCGGGGACAAACTCTGCTCCAGCCCTGAGTCCCCAGGACAGGTGATGATGTCCTGCTCAGGCTGGCCCCCAGGGAAGAGAAAAAAAGGCAAGATGGGGAAAACCTGGGGCCTGACTTCACAGCAGAGAAAATTTCTTGAGGAGCAGTGGCCAGGCTGGAAAGGGGACAGCAGCAAAACAAAGAAAACAGGCCAGAAACTTGGCGGTGGGAAGGACAAACACAACACAACACATTTCCCAGGCCACCCCAGGAAAACAGCAGCGGTGCTCACAGCAGCCAGAGGAGCAGAGACTCAGGACCTCAAGCCCAAGGCAAATACAACCACAACCTGCAAATGGGGAGGACTTCAACAGGTCACCAGTAGACAGCTGTGCCAGTAGGCTCTCTAGCAGGAAATCCTAAAAGGACACCACATCTAATCCTGTAAAAGAGCCGGGCGTGGTGGCGCACGCCTGTAATCCCAGCACTCGGGAGGCTGAGGCAGGAGGATTGTTGTGAGTTCGAGACCAGCCTGAGCTACAAAGTGAGCTTAAGGCCATCCTGAACTGCATAGTGAGACCCTGTCTCAAAAAGACAAAAAGACAAAAAAAAAAAAAAAAAAAAAAAAAAA
>PVKA01038801.1:0-19963 GCA_004027165.1 Ctenomys sociabilis
GGGGGGGGGGGGCTGGCATGGCATGTGGTACCAGGGATCACCATCCCTGTGCTTGCCTAAGCTTGCTGTTATGGTTTGAGTATAGTTGTCTCCCCTAAAGCCTTTTGCAGTCTTTGGGAGGCTTCTGGAGTTTGATTATTGTGGGTGTGGATAGTGTACCTGTTCTGGGACAGGTAATTTTCATCATAATGTAAGGTGGGAAGAGAAGCTAGTGGCTTGAGCTGCTGCTATCCCTAGCACTCTTGCTCTTTGCCTCTACCTTGAAAGGTTGCTCTCTGCCATGTGCCACTCTGCCTTGGAGCCAGATGAATATGGACTGAAACCTCCAGTAACTGTGAGCTAAATAAACCTTTCCTTCCCTAATTTGAGTGTCAGGTATTTGTCTCAGCAACAAGATAAGAGTAACTAAGACACTTACCTAAGCAGGTACTTTAGTCTGCTGAACCGTCTCACCTACCCTGAGTAATACCTGCTCTTGAGAAATGAAGGCAGGAGTATTACTGTGAGTTGAGGGCAGCCTGGGATACATTAGTTCAAGGCCAGCCTAAACTACATAGCAAGACCCTATCTCAAAATAAATAGACAGACAGATAAATAGATAGATTGAATGAGCAGCCATAAGACCCAGCTATACTATTCCTTGGTAGATACTGAAAGGAATTAAAATTACCACACTACAGGAATATCTACATAGCCAAGTCTATTGCAGCATAATTCATGATAGTGAAGATGTGGAGCCAGCCTAGGCACCCATCAACAAATGACTGGATTTAGAAAAATATAGCATACCATATACACAAGGGTCACTACCAGTCACAAAGAAGAATAAAGTTTTATCATTTGCAGAAAAAGGGGTAGAACTGGAGATTACATTGACAAAAGTAAACCAGACTCAAAAGACAAGTATTACAATCTAAAACAGGTGACATAAAGGTAGACGGGAGACTATTATTAGACAGGAGAAATAGAATAGGGAAGTAGAGAGGTGCATAAGGAGTTAACAGGGAGATGGATATAATCAAAACATATACACTGAAACTTAATATTTTATTTTTCTTAAATTTTTAAAAATTATTTATTTATTTATTTGTATACAGTCTTGCTATGCAGCTTGGACTCAGTAGTAATCCTGTCTCAGCCTCCCCAGCATTGGAACTACAGCCATGCATCACCACACCAGGTTTCAGTGGCCAGAATGGCATGTGGTACCAGGGACTGGACCCAGGTCCTTAAGCTTCCCAGGCAGGCACTTAAACAACTGAACTATTTCCCCTGCCCAAAATCCAATTTTTTCTAAAATTAATTGTATTAAATTTTTTCAATGAAATGAGAAGAAAAACTGCAGGTTTTAGTTTTGGATATTGATTTAACAAAAAAGTTAAGGTGAAAAGTACTAAGATAGTTACTATATAAATAATAAAATCACAGTGAATGATAGAAACTAACAATGAGTCACAAATTGCTATAAGCTTTCAACTTATCATGAATGCGGAGCTCCCTTTCAACTCTAGTCTCTAGGTCTATCCTAGGAATTCTTTCTACATCCTTGTTACCCTTTTCTTACTATTTCATGGATATCTGTATTAGTTTGTCACAGAAACTATAACAAACATGGCAGAGGGGGAACTTACCCAAAAGAAACATTACTCATTATTCTCTAGGTTTTAAATTCAAATTCAAGGTGGCAGTTGGGCTGGTTACTTCTTAGGACCATGAAAAATACATTTCAGGTGTGGTAGCACATGCCTGTAATCCTAGCACTAGGGAGACTGAGGCAAGAGGATCACTGTGACTTAAAGGTTAGCCTGGACTACATAAGTAAGTTCATCTTGAACTACACAGTGAGACTCTCAAACAAACACTTCAAGAAATATAGCAGACTTGTGAGTGGGAAAAAAAGAGCTCCTCCAAGATTTGGTGTGTAAACAGGGGAATATCTCAATGTGAGGGAGAGAAGAAGGAGAGCAGTGGGTCCCTGGGTCTCAGGAAGTATCTGAAGTGAGAACTGAAGCCTATGGAAAGAGCAAAGAGAAAAATTTTAATAAAGAAAGAAGAAGCAGGCAGCACTTTCTTCCTAAGCCTGGACTCACTACATGGGAGGGGCAGCTTGAAACTGAAGATGCATGGTGACTGCTGTGTGCAACTGCAGAGGCCTCCACAGAGAAGTATTAAAGAGAAGGATAGCCTCTTTAATAAATAATGCTAAAAAAAAAGTAGCTTTCCACATATCAAAGATTAAAATTCGACACCTATCTTTCACCATACACTAAACTAAAATCAAAATGGATCAAAGATCTAAATATTTAAACAGAAATATTAAATCTACTGAAACACAGAATAGGTACAACTCTTAAAGACATTCATGTAGGCAAAGACTTTATGAATAAAACCCAGATTGCACAGAAATATTACAAAGAACCAACAACTGGAGTCTTACCTTATTAAAAAGCTTTTGTACAGCAAGAGAAATGACCAACAGGGTAAAGAGACAGCCCATGGGAAGGAAAGAATGTTTGCCTGCTGTCCATCAGATAAAGGACTAATTTCTAGAATATACAAGGTACTCAAAAACAAATCAGAAGCACCCTTAATCTGAAGACAAATTTTTAAAAATGGGTATCTGTAATTAACACACCCTTATGAAAAAATGTTCAACATCACTGGTCATTCAATAAATGCAAATTTGGGATCAGGAAGATGGCTCAGTGGAATAAATGCTGTCCTGGCAGGCACAAGGACCTGAGTTCAATCCCTAGTTCCACAAGAAAAAAAAAAAATGCAAATTAAAACAATGCTGAGCCGGGCGTGGTGGCGCATGCCTATAATCCCAGCACTGGGGAGGCTGAGACAGGAGGATTGTTGTGAGTTCGAGACCAGCCTGAGCTACAAAGTGAGCTTAAGGCCAGCTTGAATTGCATAGTGAGACCCTGTCTCAAAAAGACAAAAAAAAAAAAACAAAAAAAAAACAATGCTGAGATTCCATCTCACCCCAGAAAGGATAGGGTTAATTAGTAGGGGAAAAGGGACGCTTTTCCACTGTGGATAGGAGTGCAATCACTGTGGAAATCAGTGTGGAAATTCCTGAAAAAAGTAAGAGCAGAGGTTCCATTTGATCCAGCTATTCCTCATTTTGTTATCTTCCTGAAAGAACTGAAGGCATCATAGCATAGTGATATACACACATGCATGTGTACAGTGCTACAGTTTATGACAGCTAAATCCTAGAAACAGTCCAAATGCTCATCAACTAATAAATGGGTAACGAAGATGTAGTTTTTCTATACAGTAGAGAACTACCATAAAGACGGATAAGTTGGGGACATTTCTAACTAAATGGATGCACTATGAGACCATACTCTTTGATTTTTTGGCAGAACCAGGGCTTAGGCCCTTGCCAGGCAAGCACTTATTCTACTGAGCCATCTCCCTGGCCCCGAGACCATACTCTTCTGTGAAATAAATTGATACACATATATAAATACTACATTGTTTCTCTGGTGTGAGAAATTGAATGTATAAATAAGGACCAAAATACATTATAGATACTGTGACATACAAAGAAAATGTTCAAATGGGAAGGGGAACTAGAGATGGGAATGGGGTAGGGAAGGAAAAAGATATTTATGAGAGAAGGAAAACTGGAAAAGCTTTTGTAAATTAGGAAGGGGGTTAAAGGGAAGGCAAGACAGTGGGAAAAATAAAAGAATCACATTGTGCCATGTAAAGGTACAAATTCCCTATGATGAATGTGATCATGATGTATACCTAAAATGTACCAATAAACATAATTTTTTAAAGAAGATTTACTCCAGTCCTACTCAACTTGTAAGGCTGGGGGTCTAATTCAGTGGCACAAGCACCAAGCTTAAGGTCCTGAATTTGATTCCTAGTACCAAAGGAAAAACAAAAACCTTTATTCTTGACTTGTAGATAACTATCTTCTCCCTGTGTACACAAACTGTGTCCAAATATCCTCTTATTATAATTTGTGAACACCATTCATATTAGGACCCATTATTAAATTAGTTGACTTTAACATAACTATTAACTTAGAGGCCATTATCTCTAAATATGGTTACACTGTGCACACTAGGAATTAGAACCTCAAATTATTGTCTCCCATGACCTTTGGGAGGACATAATTCAGCTTAAATACCACCTTTAAAATAATCCCTTCTTGATTTAAGCTAACTTTACATGGGTCCCTGTTACCCATAACTGAATTATCCTTACCAAAGCGGCACAATTTATTCTTTTTGTTTCATTTTGTTTTTTTGAGACAGGGACTCACTGTGTAGTTAAGGCTGGCCTTGAACTCATGGAAATCCTCCCTCGGCCTCTGGAGTACCAGTTTGAATCTCCACAGACCTACTACTATCTCCTACCTCCCACTGGTAGAGATAACCTATCAGGCACAGGGAGAACTCTGTAGTGAATGCTGTGATATATTACACTGAACCCCCTCCAAAATGGAAGCATTTATCCTCCTGAAGTGTCAGCTGCTGACAGGTCCTAGCACTGCAGCCTCCTCCATGTCCCTCCACAGCAGGGATCTCAATGATGCAAAAATCCAAGAGTGCATGCTACACCTCAGTTCAGACATCTCTGAATGCTATGTCAGCTCCAGGGTAACTTGCATGGATGAGCTGAGGCCTCTGTGCCAAGCGCATCACAATCACCTCTCCTCCTACCTATCCCTGCTCTCCCTCCTGCTCCCACAGAGGTGCTGTGCTCTTTCTGAGGCCACAAATCCATTTTGCAGTGTACTTTTCAGGAAAGTGACCTGGAGTAGATTCTATGCCTAACACTACAGCAAATATAATAAGAGGAAGAATGAAGCAGGTACTGGGTTAATTTCTTCTTTCCCGTTTCTTGCTTTTGAACAATCCTGTCCTCCTCTATGTCTTTGCTAGGGCCCACTTCCTTTTAGCTCCCTCAGCTGCTACTCCACTCACCCCTACAGTCCTTCCATCCCCTCCTGCAGAAAGAAATCCCAAACAAATATCCACTACCCCACATAATAGGAGCACTTTGGGCCCTAGCTTTTTGTGGTCTTGCAGCTTCTCTTCTAACGTCTGGTCATTTCAGAACATGAGGACAAAAGGACCAAAATCCTAGGGGATTCTACCTATAAAGAAAAGCCAAGCCCACTCCTTCACTGGCTGCTCCCCAACTGGCTCCCTTGCACTGTGAGATTGGTCAAGGAATCTCCTGAGGAGACATGGGCCAAGCTGGCCAGGCCATCCTGCTGCTCCTCCTGCTGGGTGAGTCATCAGGGCTGGGAGAGGTTTCAGACTCAAAAATCCATCATAAAAAAAGAAAAAAAGAATCCATGATATAGATTCTATTAAGTAATATTTTATCCATGGAAAGTTACTTACTAATAACACGACCTGAAGAAAGTCCCAAGCGTTCACTATATGCCCTACACTGTTTTATGCTCTTGGACAGATTCAGTAATAAAAAAAATCTAAGACCAATCTCTTCACTGGACTTACAATCAATGTTCATATTCAACATATAATCTATAAAGCATGTCAGAAGGTAATAAATATCATGTAAAGAAAAGGGCATTTAAAGTTCAAGAACAAGCAGAGTGTGCCTTGCCTGCCTATAATCCCACCGCTTTTCAGAGATGGAGGCAGAAGGGTTGCCCAGAGTTCAAGGCCTGTGTTGGTTACATAGTGAGATCCTGCCAGAAGGGTTGCCCAGAGTTCAAGGCCTGTGTTGGTTACATAGTGAGATCCGGCCTCAAAAACCAAATGAACAAAAGTTCAGGGGCAAATGATACCTGTAATTTTACATGAGGTGGTCAGACCCCCCCAGGACCCCATCCCTTCAGCCAGACTGCCCCAAATTTCTAGGGCACAGTGCAGTCATCACATGCCTCATAATGCCTGACCACCAGACTAGGAGAAGATGGAGAGGCAAGTGCTTTTGCTCAGCAGCCTGCAGACCATAACGGAGGAGCATAGTCTGGTATTTCTGCTCAGAGTGCTCTGTTGCAGCCTTGTCCCATATCCTCAGAGCCAGTCTCTGGCTATCTATTAAGAGCTCTATCTATCTCCACAAGTGAGGTTTCATGGCCTTCTGTGTGTATGGAAGGCAGGGTATCAGATAGGGTCTCAAGCCTGCAGCCACCACTTTGACCTCAGCTCTACCTGTTGTGTCTTCTCATGAGACCTCACTATGAATTTTGTGAATCAAGTTTACTTGGGGTTTTTATCATGAATGAGTATTGGACTTTATGAACAAAAAGAAAACTGCATGGGAAATACTTCAAAGAATCGACTGGGATCTCATCTCATTGACAAGATTTTGCAATGCTGTATATAGATAGATTAATATCTATGTAAATATGTGTGTGTGTTCATTCCTATTTTTTTTAAATTTTTTTCTTCATATTCTGTAAGGACTTAAGAGTTTAATATCTCAAAACTTGATATAAAATACCTATTCCATGTTATGCCTATGATGTTTGATATTTAGACAAATAGTGTGGGTAAACCGAACTGCATATGTTGCAGGGTAATAATAAGCTTCTCTGCTGGAGGGTTAACAATCTAAGTTTGCAGATCAAAAATTGGAGAAAAGGAAAGGCTGCAAGGTCAGCCAACATTTTGGCCCTAGCCTTTCAAAGTCAGTGAAGACTCTGGACATAGGAGAACCTGTACTGTAACTCAGTTGTGCCCCAAATTTTCTGATTAAGGAGATTATGGAGCCACAGAGGAATGCAATCAATGATGTACATAGTATGCCTAAGAAGAGTCACATGGAGAAAAAAAACATTCTCTTAGGCTTCCACAGAGAGCAAATTGGTCAAGCAATGGCCGTGACTCATCTACAAGGCTGACACTAACAAAGGATCTACAAAGTGAGGTACAGGGTTACAGGATAAACCCTGAGGGTACCTGACTGATCTTATCTGATACAAAAGTTACATTTCTTGTCATATAGGTCTTGCTTTATCTTGGTCTTAACCATGCAGCAGAAAAGTATAAAAAGGAGGTGTATAATAAAGCCATATTAGTATACTGAGCTGTGAATGACTCAAGTCAACAACTTCTGCGGATAACCCACTACTATTGTGGACTGCTGAACTGTGTTGTATTGTTTTGCTGAATTCATGTACCTATAGTATTTAGATGCCAATGAAATACCCATCTCTGACAGGACTAAACAAAAAAAGAGGATACAAAGGATGGACCATTTTCTATTTGTATATACAGAACAGTTAGGATAGATATACAGCTACTTTCACTTAACTCAATGAGAAGATTTGTACTAATAGTGTTTGGACAGGATATACTGTTTGCTTCTTGTTTTATGGATAGCCACCAAGAAGATAACAATGTACAATGTACTGGTTAAAAATTAAATAAATAAAAAGATTTTGTACATCAAGAGAAATCATCAACAGAGTGAAAAGAAAACCCACAAACTGTGAAAAAATTTTAGCCAACCATCCTCAAGGGACTTCCATCTAGAACATATAAATAATTTTAAAAAATCAAATACTCAGTCCAAAAATGGGCACTGAGATGAATAAACTACAGATGAAGAACTACAAATGACAAATAAATACATTTTTAAAATGTTCAATAGCACTGGTCTTCAGAAAAATGCAAATTAAAACAACACTGAGAGTTCTTCTTAGCCCAGAAAAAATGGCTGTCATCAAGAAATCAACCAATAACAAACCCTGGAAGAGGCTATAGGGAAATGAACTTATCTCCACTGTTGGGGGAGTACAGACTATGGAAATCAGTGTGTAGATTCCTCAAAAAGCTAGGATTAGAGGTCCCATTCAATGCAGCTATCCCCTTTCAGGGTATCTTCCCAAAAGAACTAAAAACATACCATAGAAATATATGTGCACTTAGGTTTATAGCAACACAACCTGTAATAACTAAATCTTGGAAACAACCCAAATACCCATCAACTGAGGAATGAATAAAAAAAGATGTGGTATTTTTGTATAATGGAGTGTTAGCGATAAAGAGCTATAAAGCTGAGGCTTTTAAAATTTTTATTATTATCATTATCATCAATATTATTTGTTGCTACTGGGTCTTGTTACTCAGCTTGGACTCATATGATCCTCCTGTCTCAGCCTCCCCAATGGTGGGATTACAGGTGTGCATTACCATATCTGCCCAGTTTCTGGGCCAGCATGGTGTGCCCAGGGTTCCAGAGTAGGCACGGAATGTGGTGCCAGGGGTCAAACTTGGCTCTTTATGCTTCTTAGGCAGATGTTTAGACCACTGAGCTATATCTCTCTAGTATTTAAGGCTTTTACAGATGAACAAGTACAATTAGAGGCCATACTCACAAGTGAATAATAAGACTCACATGTGTAAATATTGTGTTGTCTTCTTAGAGTAAGAAACTAAGTAAAAATAAGATCCAAAAGGTATGATATTGTGACAGAGAAAGAAACTGCTAAAAAGGAAAGAATAAGTGGGATGAAAAGGAGAAAACAGGAATATAGATACAAGTATATATATAAGTTATACATATAATTGTGCCACTAATTTCTATTAGTTCATTTAATAGAACAGTGTTTATAATGTTTGATCAATCACACATGCCAATATCTGGTAATCTGAGCAAATAATTTGAGGATAATAATATATGATATAATAACCACTGTTAATTTTCTATTTTGTTTTGAAATTCTATACTTTTATTGGTTTTTAAAGTTTTCTTTAAAAAACAAAATATTAAAAATAAGTAAATGAGGTGGTCAAAGTCAGCCTCACTAAAGAGTTGTTTGAGCAAAGACCTAAAGGAGGTAGGGGACATAACTCAATATTAAGTGCTTGTGTAGCATGTGCAAGGTTCTGGCTTCAAATCCCCAATATCACAAATAAATTAGATAGACACCCTGACTTGATAGAAATGAGTAGCTAAATAGCTAAGAGGATCCAAGAAAACTACATTTCAAAAAGAGAGTGTTGAAAGTGCTTCTGACAGAAGCTTGTTTCATTTCTTTTTCTGGTCTACGCTGATTTATAAACTGAGAGGAACAAATAGATAACAGGTAGCTAAGAAAAGAAAGTATTATAAAATGTCCATTTAGTTAAAGCAAACAGCACAAAATAAACACCTTACAAATCTCAAATGCATCCAAGCACATCACTATATTTACAACCTAAAGTACTAGATATTCCTGATGATGACCTTGAGTCAAGTAAACTTAGATTACAGCAGCCTTAAAAGGCAGGGAAGTGTGGAACTATCAAGACTCCTCTGAAAGCTACATAGTTACCAATTTTGACCTTCAACATCCATCTGAGAAAACTCTAGACACAGTGTATTACTATATGTTAATGCTCTGGCCTGTCTTTCTTAGGGTCCCATCCAGGCTCTTTTACCAGGAAGAAAAACCTGCAGGCAGGTGAGTGGTCTCCACTTGGTTCTGTACTGTAGGGGCTGAAACTGGAGTACGGAGGGCTCCAGTCTTAGGAACGACAGGCATTTGTGGGTGATGTATCCATGGGGACCTGAGGAACAGGATCCCAGATCTCTGGCCTCTTGCTCTTCTTTCTCCAGTGTGTGGACGGCCTGTGTACTCCAGCCGCATTGTGGGGGGCCAGGATGCCGCTATGGGGCGCTGGCCCTGGCAGGTCAGCCTACGCTTTTACCAGAACCATATCTGTGGAGGTTCCCTCATCAGTGAGAGATGGGTACTGACAGCAGCACACTGCGTCCAACAGTGAGTTCTGGCTGGCAGCCAACACGTGGACTGGTTTTCAACAAATACTTGAATGATTTTATGCATGAACCTATAGACCAGTGGTGGCAAAACTGGCATGTATGCTGCAGCAGGCTGTTGGTATCACTGAAGGTTCTAAGTGAAAGTTTCACATGCCAGGTGTGATGGTATACATCTATTATCCCAGCAGCTGAGAGGGTAAGGCTGAAGAGTACTATGAGTTTGAGGCCAGCCTGGGCAACACAGCAAGACTCTCTCTTAAAAAATAAAGACAAAAAAGAAAAAAAGCTTCACCATCACAGCCATAGGCCCTTGAAAGTAATATAGGTCACTCTGGACTCAAATTAGGAGTTACTAGGCACAGGGCATGACATTTTCTTACTTTCTGCCACCTCACTTCACAAATGCCTATCAGGGAGTTTTGTCTTACACTTTTTTGGGTCACAAACACAATCTGAATTCTCAGAGTCTTTGTCTAAGAACAAGTTGTCCCGTGCTGAACAGCTCCATAGAGAGGCGTAGGTGAACTGGCATCTCCAGCCAACAGCTTATCAATACCCAAAGCCAAAAGAAGTGCGTATCAAATAGCTCCTCCCTCAGGCAGGCCTTGAGATGACTGAGGCACCCCCTGACTACAGTCATACAGGACACCTTAAATCAGAAGCACCTGATTAAGTTGTATCTGATTCCTGACCCACAGAATCTGTAAGAAATATTTATTCCTTAAGGCACTAAGCTTTGCAGCAACTCATTATGCAATAGTTGATAGCCAATACACACAGAAGTCAAGATTTTCACTCCTAACAGTGAAAGCACAAATAAAATGAAGCAATTAAAAATGATTTTTAATCTAGAATTTTACCTGTGAAGAAATTGTGAAATAAGTATGGAATAGAAATAAGACATTTTGGGGGTCTGGGGAGATAGATCAGTGGTCAAGCACCTGCCTGACAAGCACAAGGAACCTGAGTTTGATCCCCAGTACCGCACACCATGACAGCCCTGGAATCCTGGACAAGAAGTGCTGGCCCAGAACAGGGCATGGTGGCACACGCCTGTAATCCCAGCACTGGAAAGTCTGAAACAGGAGGATTACTATAAGTCTGAACCGCATAGTGAGACCCTGTGTCAAAATGAATTTAAAAAAAGAAAAAAAAATTTCAAATATATAAAATAGCAAAATAGTTACCTCTCATGTACATTTCCTCAGGAAGCTGTAAGAGAATGTGTTTCATTGAAATAAAAGAGGGGAAAACACTCAGGATGCTGAGGCAGGAGAGTTGTGAATTTGAGACCAATTCCTGGCTACAAAATGAGCTCAAGGCCAGCGTGAGCTGCATAGTGAGACTTTGCCACAAAAAGACAATAAGGAAAACATAAGCGTCTAGACAAAATAAGAAAGATGTAACAGAGAAAAGAACTCCAAAGAAAATCATAAATAATAAAGGAAAGTGCCACTAAGCATGAAAAGTGCCACTACTACAACATAGCCTTGTGAGGCTGAGGTAGAACCAGTCTAAACTACTACACAGCAAGACTCTATCTCAACCCAGTTCCGCCAAAAAAAAGAGAGAGAGGCCCTATCTCAAAAGAAAAAAAGGAAAGTACTGAGATGATAGCCATTGAGGCCTAGAATATGAGAATATGTGGGCAGAGAGCTTCACAAAGATCTTAATAGAATGTTTGACAGATTTGGACAGTGAGAATAGATTTATACTTCTGACAGAGACTTTCAGAGGGAAAAACGATAAATTAGTGATGGCATAAAGAAAACAAAAGTGAGACCACATCTGTTAACTCTAGGAAAAAAATTTATAAAGATGCATTTATAGATCCCAACATGAACAGTGGTGAATACTGTATGTATAGCCATAGGATTGTATATATTAAATAACAATCTAACATTGTGTTGTGTGTGTGTTCTAGAAACTGATCTCATGCTGGGTTCAAGCTTGTGCTCCTCCCACCTCATCCTCCCTACAGGCATAGTCAACCATGCTAGGCTTAACTAAAAAACTTTTCATACTATTGGTTAAGAAGATGAATGGAAAGGGGGTGGACCATGATGTGTAAGAAAGCTCAATCCTCGGTGCTTACCTGTTATTTGAGTTTGTCAGGAAGACTGTAAGATTAAGGCAAGCCTGGGACCTAGGACGGTCCAGCCTCAACAAACTTTTTTAAAAAGCACAAAGGTTACTGCTCATTGGTATATACTGCCAGAGTGCCTATACGTTCAATTCCCAGAATGAAAGGAGGAAGAAAAGGAGAAGGAAGAGGAAGAGAGGGAGAAGGAGGAAGAGAAAAAGGAGGAGGAAGAACAAAAGGAAGAGGAGGAAGCTCAGTCTTACCCTTTGTCTCAGTTGTTCTTCTCTCATTGCTAGGGCAAATACCTGACATGCAAAATGAAGGAAAGAAAGGTTTATTTAGCTTACAATTACTGGAGATTTCAGTCTATACTTAACTGGCTCCAAGGCAGAGTGGCACTTGGCAGAGATCAACTTTTCATGAAGGTAGCAAAGAGCAGAACAAATGGGAAGAGTAGCAGCTACAAAGGCTACAAAGAGTAAATCTCTCTCCTCCTTATACTGCCTTTAGGTTATATGCTTCAGATTATGTAGCACTCACACCCATAATCCCAGCAGTACTCAGACTCATAGTCCCAGCCTTGGATCATGAATCAATCACAAATTCCAGAAGCCACCCCATGCCACATGACTGCATGAAGCTTTAGGGGTACCTAAACACAAACCATAACATCCTTTTGCATTAGGAACTGAATATTCTAAAGTGGGGGGTGGGGTCAAGAAATAACAATATATAAGATTTATTGAAAATACTAGGGATATTAACAAGGGTTAAAAGAGATGAAAATAATTGTCTCTGAATAGTGAAAATTAAAATCCTAGAATAGCAAACTTCTGTTTTTATTTCTTTATTTTGTATATCTTATCTACCTAAAAATTTTAATTTGTATATGTATAGCATGCATTATACTTTCCTTAAGTTTTTAATTTATAAATAAAGCCTTAATGTTCAGAACAGAAATCAAACCCGGCAATAAAGAGCAATGACAATTAAGTATACAGTGGTAGTGAAATCACAGAGAATGGGAGAGGTATGTGGAAGAAAAAATACAGGATTTAAACATGGAAGACAAGAACACAGGAAGTGTTTAAGGATGATGAGGGGAGGGGATGAGAGAGCGAAACAAAATAAACCCAGCCCAGGATTACCCTAGCCCTGATTACATTCCTGCATGCTGCCCTCCTTTCTTAGTGCTATAGGCAACTTGATCTGAGCCACTTAAGCATAAGCACACTTTGCTCTTATGGTATCTTCTTTTCCCTTAGGTCAAAGGCATTCGCATACAGTGTGTGGATGGGAACTGTGAAAACAGAATACTCAAGTCAAGTCACAGAGTACCTTGTGTCCAAAATCGTCATATATCCAGGATACAAAGATGCAAGTGCAGATATTGCTTTGCTGAAACTGTCCTCCCAAGTCACCTTCACTTCTCTCATCCTGCCCATCTGCTTGCTCAATATCACAAAGCAGCTAAAAATTCCAGCCTCTTGTTGGGTGACTGGATGGGGAAAAATTACGAGAGGTACAGGTGAGAATGAGCAGAAAGAAAGGTTAATTCATCAGCGGTGGCAAAACTTTTAGAGCTTTCGATGGTAACACAGAGCCTGCTCTGGCATACATGTCATAGGTTCAACACCTATGACATGTATTATGTGTTACCCTTTTGTATCTATTCCAGAACATTTATATTCTAGGCATATCCTTACTACAGCAAATATTTTTCTTTTCTTTTTTTTTTCTCCTGTATTTTAGGGAGGGTCTACAGGGTGTTCAGGGTCTTGCTATTAGATTGGACTCAGTGATTCTCCTGTTTACAGCCTCTACAGGCATGTGCCACCACGCCCAGTCTCAACTGCTAGCTCAGCGTGCCCTGGGGGGGGGGGGCATGGCTAGCACAGCAGGCACAGGGATGGAACCCCAGTGCCTGTGGCTGCTTGCAGGCACTTTAGTCTACTGATCCATTTGGCTGGCCCCAGCAAATATTTTTCAACAAAATCAGGCCAAACTAAAGATTCTATCTAAAAGTCTTCAAGTGATGCTCTTTTAACATTTACATGTTTATTCCATTTACTCTTATATACTACTTAGAATCTAGCTATAACTGGAAAAGTAGACACTACTAATTAAATACATAATCACCTCTTTCAAAAACAGGTTCATCATTAGCCAAAGCAATCAGGCAACAGAAAAAAATAAAAGGGTTACATATAGAAAAGGAAGAATTGAAATTACCACTATTTGCAGAATACATGATCCTTTATATGGAAGACTCAAAAGATTTCTAGAATTAATAAATTCAACTATATAGCAGGAAATAAAGTCAACACACAAAAATAAATAGTATTTCCAAACTCAACTGAAAATAAATTGGAAACCAATGCCATTCACGATAGCAGAAAGGAAAATTAAATACTTAGGAGTAAACCAAGGAAATGAAAGAGCTACATAACAAAACCATCAGGACTCTGGAAGAGGACATCAGAAATATTGAAAGACATCCCATTTCTAGATAGGCAGAACCAAAATTGTCAAAATGACCATACTCCCAAAACTGATACACAAGAGTTAATGATAACTCAATCAAAAATACTAACAAAATTCCTCACACAACAATCCTAAATTTCAAATGGAAACAGAGATCAGAATACACAAAAAAATCCTACACAACATAAGCAAAGTTATATTACAAAATTATAGTGATGCCCATAGCACAGTACTGACATAAAAAGCCATGTGGGCCAATGAAATAGAACAGAGAATACAGAAACAATCTTGGCACAGATATAATCACCTGATTTTTTGACAAGGGGGTCAAAAACACACATTGGAGGAAAGATACCTTCTTTAAAAATGGTGCTAGGAAAAATGGGTGCTCAGAAGCAGAATATGGAAGCTAGATCCAAATCTCTCACTACATACTAAGCTAAAATCAAAATTGTTAAAGTCTACATATTAAACAGAGACTACCTGCTAGAAGATAAGATAGGTTAACACTTTTTAAGTCGTAGGTATAAACAAGGACTTTCTGAGTAGAACTCTAATGACACAAGAAATAGTATTTTTTTTAAAAATGGGGTTGAAGGGCTGGTGAGATAGTTCCGCAGACTAAGTGCCTGCTTTGGCAAACTCAGGGATTAGGGTTTAATCCCTGGTCCTGCATACTGTGCTGGCCACGTCCCCGGGGCACACTGAGACAGCAACTGAGTGGCCTGGTAGTGCACACCTGTAATCCTACCTCTGAGGAGGCTGAAAACAAGAGAATCACTCTGAGTTCCAGCTCCATAGACCCTGTACCAAATACATAAATGGAAAAGAAAAAAATGGGGCTGGGAAGAAAGCTCAGTGGTGTAAGGCCCTGCCTGGAAAGCACAGGTTCAATTGCTGGTACCGCATGCTGGTGGTGCCAAACTGGGCAGGGTGTCACACATTTGTAATCTCAGCACTGGGAAGGCTGAGACAGGAGGATCACTGAGTCTGAACTGCACATAAAGACCCTGTACCAAATAAATAAAAGATAAAAAAAAAAGTTTAAAAAGAAATTTTAAAAAATCAACAAAAGGAATCTAATCAAATTAAAAAGCTTCTGCACAGCAAAAGAAACAACAGTGAAGCACAGCTTGGCCAGTGAGTGAGAGCTCCAGGAACACCACGCCAGAGGGACCTCTCCCAGCATTCCCCTCTCCCAGGGATCCCGGGGCCCCAGAGCCAATTAGCTGTAGAGAAATAAGATAGGTATATAGCTGCACTCTCTTCATTCACTGATTAGAGACATCTGCTATAATAATGCCTGTAAGTATAATATCATGTATGCACCTTGTATGACACTGAAACATTACGAAAACATTTTGCAATGTATTGATTTGTCGAAAAAGAAACAACAGTGAAGACAAATTACAAAATGTGAAAAAAAATTTACCAGCCATATTTCACACAGGATTAATATGTGGAATATACAAGGAACTTAAAAAACTAGACCTACAAAATAAAAGACCCAACAGGCATATGAAATGAGTAAAAATTTCTTAAAAGTACACATGACCAATAAACACATAAAGACATGGTATCACTGGCCATTCGAAAAATGCAAATTAAAACAACACTAAGATTCCATCTTACCCTCTAAAAACTGACCATCATCAAGAAATCAAATAATACTGGTAAGTTTGTAGGGATGTGAAGGAACCCTTCTACTGTTGGTGAGCTATAGCAACCACAATGGAAATCACTAGAGATTGCTTAAAAAATTTAAAATACAAATTCCATTTGATCCAGCTACTCTGCTAGATATCTTCCTGAAAAAGTTAAAGGCATCATTGTACAGAGATTCATGCAAAGCCACATTTATAGCAGCACACCTCACAACAGCTACATCTTGAAAGCAGCCTATATGGCCATCAACAGATAAATGGATAAAGAAGTACTACTCTGCTATAGAGAAACTTGACTCATTAGTGGAAAAATGGATGCACCTTGAATCTATAATGTTAAGTAAAATAAATCAGACAGACAAGTTTAAAAATTGTATGGTTTCTCTTATACGAGGAACACAAAGAGCAAAATAAAAAGATAATAGAAAAATTATAGGGAGATCTATGGAAAATGGCAAGGGGACTAAGATGGAGAGAAGGGGAGAGTAAAGGGTAAAGGGAAAGGGATGTAAAAATTAAGCCATTTCATGTACTACCTACAACAAGTATAATATGGCAGTATAATTTTTTTGAATCACTATGAAAAAGAGGTTATCTTGATTTAAAGTTTGGAAGGAGTGGGCTGGGGAGATAGCTTGGCAGACTAAACACCTGCCTGGCAAGATGCAAGGACCTGGCTTCAGTGCCTGGTACCACACGCTATGCTGGCCCTGGAACCCCAGGTGTGCTATGACAGACACTGAAACTGGGCATGGTGATGCACGCTTATCATCCCAGCACTGGGGAAGCTGACAGGAGGATCACCAGGAGTCTGAGATGTGTAGTGAGACCTTGCATCAAATAAGTATTTTTTAAAAACTTCTTTTAAATAAAGTTTGGAAGGAGTCCAGTGTTTTTTACTTGTTTTTAAACTGTTATGTAAACTTTTCCCCAAGATGGAATAAAGGTAACACAAGAACACAGAACTGACTGGGGGTAGGAAAATAGGAAAAAAGTTTTAGGAATTCACATCTTTACTCAATCAGAAGGTAACAGAATTACTTTTTATTTAGAACACCAACACAAGAGAGAACATTCAAACAAAAAAGATTTTGCATTCTCTACTGCTTAGAATTAACTATACCAAAAGTTTTTCCTATAAGAAAATCTGATTGGAAAGTCACTTATCTACCCTGGTACCTTTCCAGGTTGTTTTAACTTTGCATTTTTGTCTTCTTCTACAGTTCATTATTACCCTTCTACTCTCCAGGAAGTAGAAGTGTCTGTCATTAACCACCAAGACTGTGACCATCTCTATAACCCCATTGGCGCTTTCATCCCAGAACTGGAGCCAATCATTAAGGAAGACATGATTTGTGCTGGAGGCTTACAAAGTGGGAAGGACAGTTGCAAGGTGAATGTTAGTGCTTGACACTATGTTTCAAGATATCTTAATTCTGATCCAGGTTTTCCTACCTATAAATAGAAGGTTTTTGATCCAGGTTTTCCTACCTTTTCCTAGAACCCAGGAAATAGGGATCTGGCAGTAATTCTTCTGTTACCCTGGACAAACACTAAACAAATTAAATAGTCTCTTCCACTTCTAGACCAATATTAACCATTGATCATTAAACATATGGATGTATACACCTTCAAGAATAAAGTTGATAAATGCCAAATCTTTATTTTTATAGATGTACCAGTGTGTACTTTTATTTTTATTTTCCGAGATTTTACTGGTACATTTTAGTATAATGATCACATTTAGTATAGAGAATTTGTATTTGTACATGATATAACTTGTTTCCTTCCTATTCCCCACTCTCTTCAACCCCATCCCATTTACAAAAGCTTTGTTTCCATTTTGCCTTTTCTCATTTTCTTTTTCTTTTTCTTTCCTCCTTGTTCCCTACCTATTTAACATTTTCTTCTTTCATGATACAATTGGCTATTACATACACTTTGGTTTCTCACACCAGAAAAATGATGCAATATTTACATCTGTGTCTGATTCATCCTAAAAACGTATTGAACTTATTTTTCTTTATAGGAGAACAATACTACATGGTATAAAAAGTCTCCTTTAACCATGCACCAGCTGATGGGTATTTGGGCTGTTTCTAATGTTTGGCTATTACAAACTATGCAGCCACATACATGGGTGTTGTGTTACAATGCTTTTCCATTTTCTCAGGAAGATACCAAAAAGAGAAATAGCTGGGTCAAATAGCACCTCTGGTCTTACTTTTTTTCAGGCATCTCCATACTGATTCCATAGTGGTTGTACCAGTGTATACTCCCACCAACAATGGAGAAGGGCTCCTCTTCTCTTACAACCCCATCAACATTTCTTGATGGTTGATTTCTTGATGACAGCCATTCTTTCTAGAGTGAGATGGAGTCTCAGCATTGTCCTAATTTGCAATTCTTGAGTGACCAGTGATGTTGAAAATTTTTCATATATTTATCTGCTGTTTCTACTTCTTCCACTGAGAAATATTTATATTCCCTACAGATGACCACTTTTTGATTTGCTTTTTTTGTGGAACCGGGAATTGAACTCAGGCCCTTGCTCTTGCCAGGGAGGCGATTATTCCACTGAGCCAACTTCCCAGCCCCTTGATTTGGTCTTTAAATTGGGGGGTTTGATTTGTTTTTAGAGTTCTTTAAATGTTCTAGATAGTAATTCTTTGTCTGAGGGACAGCTAGCAAACATTTATTCCCACATTGTGGGTTCTCTTCACTCCTGCTGTGCAAAAGCTTTTTCATTTTCAGTTCACCCCCAGCATCACAAAATAAATGAATAAATGAAAGAAACGGGCTGGCCAAATAACTCAGTGGATTAAAGCACCTGCATATGCAGATCCATGAACTGGGGGGTTGATCCCTGGCTTATTGCCAGCCACGCCCCCAGGGTGTGCTGAGACAGCAATGAAGACTGGGTGTGGTGTTGACACCTGTAATCCCAGTGCTTGGGAGGCTGAAAACAGGAGGATCACTACAAATCCAATCTGTGTAGTAAGACCCTGTAGACCCTGTACTAAATATATAAAATTAAAAAAAATAAATGAAAGAAAGAAAGAAAGAAAAAAAGAACACAAGTCAAAAAAGTCCTAGGAACAGAACAATATACTTGCTTCTCAAGGGTACATGGAACAGTCTCCAGATAAGCTGTAAAACAAGCCTTAATAAAATATTTTCCTTTTTTGTTTGTTTGTTTTATTGAAGTACAAATATCAATGAGACAGTTTAAAGATACCTTGACAAAATGGATTTGATAAGTTAATACATTGCAAACTGTTTTCATAATGTTTTGGTATCATACAAGGTGCATATATGATATTATACTTACAGACATTATCATGGCAGATGTCTCTTATCAGCAAATTAAGAGAGTGTAGTTGTTCGCGTATCTTATTTTTTATACCTGAATTACATCAAAGATTCAACAATTAATACTTTCTACCTTGTTATTTTCCTAGTAGTTGTCCATAGTACTAGAAGCCGACATAATACCTGTCCAAGCACTATTGCAAATCTTGCCTCTCATAGAATTATGTAGAAGCACAGCGTTATCTATCCCAACTGTACTGTCCATACACACACATCATGATTCTTCTTTTCTATACCTCTTCCTTTGTCTACACCTATCAAAGATGGGCACTCCATTGTCATTCAACTAACTTAGGTGCTTGAACTCGACAACACAATCCAATACAGTCCAGTATTCCACAACAATAGTGAGTTATCCGAAGTTGTCGACCATAGCCATTTACAGCTCAACTTATTATTATGGCCCCGCAGTGTATACTTCATTTTTATACTTTTCTGCTGGATGGTTAAGACCTAGATAGAGCAAGACCTATATAGCAACACATGTACTTTATGTTCCTTATGAGGTCAGTGAAGTCCCGTCAGGGTTTATCTTGCAGTCCTGTACCTTATTCTGTAGATCCTTTGTCTGTGTCATCCATGTGATGAGTCACAGCCAATGCTTGACCAGTTTGTTCTCTGTGAGAGACTGAGAGAAAGT
>PVKA01038802.1:0-19961 GCA_004027165.1 Ctenomys sociabilis
GGGGTCCCCCTCCCATGGATGGAGCCATACCCTGCCAAGGTGGGAGATGCAAATCTAGGGCATTTCATTTCAAAGGAAAGCAAAGTGGATGTCAGAAAATTAATAACCTCAAAAGTAATTGTTCCAATAAGCTAGCCATTGTGGATGTCCAGTGAAATCTGGAGGACATATAGGTAAAGTCAACATGCAGGATCATTACAGAACCTATGAAATGGCCACCCTGTACACTGGGCTCTTATACTACTCTGGGTAGGCAGTAGGGGTGGCAATGAAAGCTCATGCACCATCTGTTCACACTCACCAACCCTCTGACCTGCACGGTGTGTAACAAGCTCAGGATTCCCAGTCAAGCAGAAGGAGCACAGAGGAGCCAGAAACTGGCCTGGCTCTACATAGGGTCTCAACCAAAACAGGCCTCTCTTGCCTCCTATAGACACCTCTCTCCCTTGAGACAGAGAACCTGAGTGGAGATAGCCCTTGAGAGAAGAACTGCATTTGTCTGAAGGGCGATATAAGTACTCACTGGATGGGTCCACAGCAGGGTTGACTTCAGGCTTCTGTGATGGGCAGGCCACACTGCTTGCATATTCCTCTGGCTCGGTCTCACCAGGATGACAAGTAGAGAACAAATACTTTTCACCTAGTGAATGTGGCCCAAGTTCATTTTCTTCCTCCTTACATAGACTGAGGAGAGAAAAAAGAACAAAGCTTTATTTGGAATGGATCAGAATTCACAGGTCCCCACCTGGATGTCATCTAGGCTTACATGTAAATTCTAGCAGTATTAAGAAGTGGCTGAGGATAACTAAGTACCTCTGCATTGCACTTGCATGTCTGCCTTGAGGATAAGTCAGACAGCAAGAAAATGACTGTCAGACACAAAGACAGAAAGCTCCCTCACTTCTAAGGGAACTGGATAGAGAGCAAAGTGATAAGGAAGAACACCAGGCTGTTTTGGAAGGTAGGGCAATGTGGGAGAGCAGCCAGTAAGAACCACTCAAGGGCCTTCATCTAGTGTGTACAGAGTTGAGTGTTGTGGGGCTCCATAGAACATGGGCTGCTGCAGTGTAGGCACCGAGACACTTGCAACATCCACCATATTTTCTAGTGAGGGGAGGCATTAAATGCCTATGATTGCAGCACTCAAGAGACTGAGGCAGGTTCAGGTTTTGAAATTTAAAGTCAGCCTGGGATATACAATCAATTCATTGCCAGTTTAAACTACATAGCAAGATCATGCTTCAAGGAAAGTCAACTTTTCTATGAATCATGTGACAAGACATTTTTCACCTCAGGGGCGAGGTGGGATTATTTTGCTTTGCCTCTTAAGGAACACATCACTTGAACAATAGAGAAACACAATGTATATCTTATTCTGATTTTACCCATCCATAGAAAACTGTTTTCTCTAAGGACAGGAATTCCCACAATACATGGATCCTGTAGGTTGACTCACACCCCCATTCCCCTGGAGAAAACTCTAAGGGCTGCAAAAGGGCCAAGGAGTCTCTAGAAGATGGAATAACACAACCACCAGCAGCACTCTTTCTTTCACTTTGAAATTTGTAATGACTTGACCTATGGACTCGATATTTAGATAGGTAACTGGATATCAGACTTGCTGACTTGCTGCTACTGGAATCCAGGACCATTTCTTCATCCTCATGCTCATCATCTAGATTACCTGCAACCAAATTCAAAGCATGCGAGTCACACAGTTGGCAGTGCATTTCCCCTCTGGAGAATGGTGAGCTCTCTTGTCGAAGGGAGAAGTATTATGTATGTATGAGAATGGAAAAGCTGTTGTGTTTGGCTTTACCTCTTGGTCTGGTATTATAAACCAGGAATCTAAGGTCCCAAACACTTGGGTTTTCTTAGTGGGATGCTTCACTTTTCATTGGGCAAAGAGAAAAAATGAAGATACACCACAGAAATGCAGCCAGGCTTGGGCTTCTCCAGCTGCACTTCAATCAGGTCACAGAGCTGGGGAATTCTGTTAACAGCTCCAAAGTCCCAAAGCTTTGCTCTAGCATATACTCACCTCTTCTGCTAAAGACAGGAAAAATAACTCTTCCATACAACCCTCTAAGCAGCTTTTTTTTTTTTTTTTTTTTTTTTTTGTCTTTTTGAGACAGGGTCTCACTATGCAGTTTAGGCTGGCCTTAAGCTCATTTTGTTGCTCAGGCTGCTCTCGAACTCACAATAATCCTCCTGCCTGAGCCTCCCGAGTGCTGGGATTACAGGCATGCACCACCATGCCTGGCCCTCTAAGCAACTTTACACTTTCTAAGATCTTCAATTGAGCTCTTATTGTTTAATTAAAGCAAATTCTCCCCATGATGCTGCTGAGGCTTCTGATCCCAATATCTCACCACTGCATCCTACTACATGAAATCCACAAATGAAAATCTCTGACTCTGAATGACCTCATCTACCTGCAATGACATGGATGAACTTCCCTGTAAGAATGCTACAATTAACATGCAAAACATATTGTGAGAATGTAAGAGATGAGAAAATCAAAATCCAGGAATGATTACTTACCTCATAATTTACAACAGAAAACTTATTCATGAATCAGGCTATTATAAATAAATCAAGACTCTGCCATTCTGTATTACTTGGAGAGACACTGAATGGGCATTTCCTGATTCCAGCAGACATCTTATACCAGGAAAGAAGGCAAAAGTTGCAATAGTGTGGCCTTAACTGAGATTGCCCTCTGTCCTGATACCAACAGGTCCTTCTTGCCAAGACACCCAATAAAAGGCTTATAAGAAGAGAACAGATATACAGAATGTAGGTAAAATAATTTATGTAAAACCCTGGGCACATTGTGGTGGGCCAGGGGTAACAAGAGCCTGTTGTCCCCTTACCTAGGCTAAGCTTGAGGGTGAGGTACTTGGCCAGCTTGCACACTTTATCAAGTCTGTCTCTGTGACTCTTCACCTGGCATCTTTGTTGGTCATTTTCACGGAGGAGACTACTGAGATTCTGATGCAGCATGGAGGCAGTATGTCTCCCTTTCTCCAACTTGAGCCTTAATTTAGTCAATTCCTGAGCCTCAAGTTTAATTAAAAACTGCAAGTCCCTGAGGTGAAATAAAGAAGGAATATAATGCAAGAGGAATTTAGTGCATGGCAGGTCAACAGAGTGACACGACTATGAACATATGGTCTTAAAGCCTTCTAAACAGAAATCTTGTGTATCTTTGTCAACAGTGTAGCACAGTTTTGAATGTGAATTAACAAGGTAGATCCAGAATCTGAACACCGGCAGAGTTTTTCATCTTTGGATGTTTTCAAAAATTGTGATACAATACAATTATATAGACATTATGTAATTGTATACTTCTCGAATTTTTTTCCCAGTTCGTGAAAGTTCCTACAGCCGCATCAGAGGAAGCAGGTAAGATAAATAAGAACCCAATCTGAGTCTTTCCATACACAAGAGGGCAGGATTGATTGCGGACAATAAGGAACCAGAGGTTTAATCAGACCAACTCCACAAATGCTTAATAAGAATGGAGAAACTTGCAACAACAACACTGGCTTGGTGGATTGGGGGAATGAAATAGTGAAAGAGAGAAGTTTATGCTTCCCTTCACATAATTAATGTGAGTACATTCCTCTTGGTGCTTCAACACTGTGTATCTGACCTGTTGGGATCATCAACATTAGGAAAAAGTTCTTGTGTTCTTTCTCATCATTTCCCTGTTCATTATTTCCTGCAAAGTAATCAATACACAATCAGAAACTAACTGGACCACCCAGGCCTGTAGGTAGATGGTGACATAAATACTTAAAGTATGCCTCTAGGATACACTGAAACAAGTATACTGAATGGTCTAAGATTTTGCTTTTAAAGAATCTATCTGGTTTGTCATTATGATCATTAAGAAAAAATATCTTGCAGTTGGGCATAAATATGACAGGATATTCTGAGTTAAAAATGTGATTTGCGGAACTCCTGTGTGCTGCTCAGCCACGGTGCTTCACGTCCACAAGGCCCCAGGCTTTGCCCTGATGCTCAAGGAGGGAGTGGAAGTGGCAAAGTGGTGGGCATGGCTCCTCATTATGCAAGCAAATGCGATATCATGCTGATGGGACTTAACTCAGAATGGGTTCAGAATACTGTCGAAAACAGTTGGCGCTACAACCCTTCCTAGATTGACTCCTCCCATCCTTGAAGAAATGAAGACATTTTTACGACAGTCAAACACACCATTTGTACTGGTATTGTATGGATTACTGTTTTCTTATTCTCCTTAAAGTAAGAGTGTGCTTTCTTTCTCAGCTGATGTAATAAACATGCTGTTACTGTTAAAAAAAAAAAACATGTGATTTGTTCCTCAGGTGATGAGATACAAATGCAGCTTTCCTTTTGACTCAGTCTGTGTCCACTCACCTGCCACAACCTGGTGTCTAGGTACAGAATCTGTTCATCTATGGCTCCTTCAAGCGAACTTCCATGTTTAGGAAGAGGCCACAACCCTCGCCCAAATGCCAGGGCCCTTCTCAGCACCCTGTGTCATGCATAGGCAGCTTTTGTGTTCTTCTCCAGGAAAGTAGTCTGTGTGGTAAGTTTTTCAGAATACATCAACACACCCAGCACTAAATTCTTGTCAAAATCCTGAGTAAACCCACAATCTAGAATTTATTGTTTTTGAAAGAAGTGGATAATTTTACAGAGTTGATGTGATAGCTGTCCTATAAGTCATAGTCACCATTGGACACAAACAACACAGAAATTTTGAAATCAATCAAAACCCACCCATTCATACCAGACAGAGTACACCAGAGACATAGCCTTGAAACACTTCTACTTGGCAAAGCTATTCATTTCCAGTATCTCCTTAAGTTCTGCCTCCACCCTGTGTGTGCATGTCTGGTCTCTTCTACCTAAACAGTCCTGATATTTTCTCAGCCCAATGAAGAAGTGAATAGCTATAACTGGGAAACTGTAACAAGTTGAATTCAGTGTGATTTCAGAGCCTGGTTATCAAAGCAGCTTAAATATTTCACTAATCCTTGCTCAGGACATGTTGCTGACAATTCATGTAGGTAGTGAGTACAACACACATGACATCTGCATTTCTCTTATTCTGTACCACACTCATTTTCCCCTCTTTCCATCTTGTGATACCTACCCCTTTTCTGTACATATTTGTAGCACATGTTGGCATTCCTGTGAGTAATTGGTACTTATGACTGAACATATAAATTCCTATTTTCTTTCCCTATCACTCCCCAATCTCTCTCCTTTCTCTCAATAAAGGTAGAAGAATAGCTTTCAAACAAAGAGAAATTTACCTCCATTTCTTGATTCCCTCCCTTTTTTAAGAAATACCTATCTTCCAATTTCATCTTGCGTTCATCTGGGTATGTGTTCCCCTCACCTGCACTGAGCATCAGGACAAGATCCTCAGTCATCTTGCACCCCTGAATCAGATGTTGTATGTAGCCTTGAGTTCTGTAGTCTTCAGGGACTTCTTGGGTGAGAAGAAACTCCAGATGCAGCCCAAGGGACAAACAGACATCTCACCATTCATGTAGCTGTTTTATTTAGTGGTTCAGCTTCTTGGCATGATGGTGAATTATACTAAAATATTTGCTAAGAGAGGCAAAAAGGTAGTGTAAATGGATCAAAGTGAACCACAAGGACTCTGAGAGAAATTTCTTTGAATACATCTCAGGGGAACTCTTCAAATTGAACACTTCCACATGCAGAGTAAACATGCCTAAGAATTTTAAGAATAGTTTCATTGAAAAGGAAGAAATATTCCTAAAATATATTCTACCTATTACTTTCTTAGTCTTGAATTTTTATTTGTCTCTATATTTCTAGCTAAGAGAAACCAAAGCACACAAAACCTGTTTGCAAATACGAAATATGCAACTTTCCTTGACTTTGATGACAAAGTGAACAAATAGCATATACACAAAAATTCTGAAATCCATGAACATGGACAGCTCCTTTTTTATTGAGCTAAAAGCACTGGCAAGACATAACATCGAATATCATTAAATGAAACCAAGTAGGCCACATTAATACACTGGCAGCTTCTTCGCCTTTGAAGTAGGCTGTGTTCCTGAGTAACACACATTTTGGCAGTGCCTTGGCTGGATGACACAGATGCATTACACTCAGAACATGATGTTTCCCAGGTGGCTGCCACCTCCTAGATATCCATAGGATCTTAGTTACAATTACAAGTCCTAGATTGTCAGAGTTACCTGGAGGTCTTTAACTGTGGGTTTTCATCCTTACCATCATGCACATTTTCTGTAAATAAAGTTAGGAGATACCAGTCACATTATAGGACCTTGAATCTCTCATTTAATTCTCAGAACAATAGTTGAGCTGGGGAGATAGTTCAGCAGTCTAAGCACCTGCCTGGTGACGGCAATGAGCCAGGTTCTACCTCTGGTACTGTATGCTCTGTGGGCCAAGGAAACTGGGCCTGCTGGTGCATACCTGTAATTCCAGCCCTGGGGGAGGTTCCACAGGAGGATCACTACAAGTCTGAGCTGCATATCAAAACTGTTACCAAATAAATAAAAGATTTTAATAAATAAAATAAAATTTTAAAACAGAACAATTGTTGGTATATATGAAGTTGTCTTCCTCAAGGGCACTTACGGGCTGCATCCAGAGATGACGAGACTTCATGTGCATCTGAATGCATAGCCCTGGCGCAGCAAGGCTCCTGGCTGTCAGGTAAGTCTTACTGATGGCTGCGTATCTCAGGACCTTCACCCAAGGAGTCTGACAGGATTGCTGTTCCTTTGTCCCTGTCCATTCCCTTCTTGCTCAGCCTTGTGGAATAAAGGATAACACTAAAAAGGGAGATACAAATGAAGCACTATTATGTAGTGAAAAAATATATATCATGTATATATAAAATAGTTAGGAAAGGAATACAGCTATTTTCCTCTCAGTTCAATGACATGAAAGATTTATACTAGTATTGTTTAGGCAAAATATCATGCCTGCATCTTGTACTCCGAATAACTACTATGAAGACAACAATATTCAATGTATTAGTTATTGCAACTGTCCTACTAACCTGTTTTTGAAACTGTCTGATATCTATTTCTCTCTCACTTAAATTAATTAAAAAATTCTAAAAAGAAAAGAATAGCAGTAAAGCAAGGAAGACTGAATAGAAGACTCCTTGGTGATTCTGACAGAGGCATAAGTGCGTAGTCACACAACAGCAGGAGCTTGACCTTTTTTTTTTTTTTGGTGCCGGGTCTCACTATGCATGCAACCCACATTCATAGTGATCTTCCTGCTTTTTGCCTCCCATGTGCTGGGATTATAGGCGCGCGCTCCACCACGCCCGGATTGCATCGCCGGCTCAGCGCACCCGAAGGCGGGGCCGGCGCGGCTTGGGGAACCAAGGATCGAACACTGGTCCCTGTGCTTACCTAAGCAAGCGCTTAGTCCGCTGAGCTATACCGCCGGCCCAGGAGCTTGACCTTCAATGCAGAGGCATTTATCATCCTGGGAGGAGAGCAGAGTGCACCTGCCTGGAGAGAGGGAGACAGGCAGAGGAGGTCGCTGCACTGATCAGAAGATGGAGTGATGAGGACGGAATCAAAATGCTCCCTGTATCATCCATCCAAGTCAGAAAAGCACACATATCCAGTAACACATTTTCTTTTAAATTGTGTTGTTTTCACATAGCAGCACTCCATGATCCTGGGATACTGCAGAATCCAAGATTTCTTGTGCTGCCTAAAATCATACATGTATATGTATCTCAGATATAGAAAATATCTTTTCCATACTACTTCTAAGATGTTTGATATTCAGACAGACAGTGAAGTAAGCTCAACTACTTATTTCATAGGGTAAAATTATCTTTAAATTTCTCCACTGGAGGGTTAGCAACTTAAGTTTGCAGACCAAAAATTAGAGAAAAAGAAGGGCGGCAAGGACAGCCAACATTTTGGCCCTAGCCTTTCAAGGTCAGTGAGCACTCAGGACATAAGAGAACCTATACTGTAACATCCTGTAACTCAGTGATGTCCTAAAGTTTCTGAACAAGGATATTATAGGGCCACAGAGGAAAGTGATCGACAATGTAGAGTGTGCCTAAGGAAAGTCACATGGAGAGAAAATATTCTCTCCAGCTTTCACACAGAACTAATTGTTCAAGCAATGGCCATGATTCATCCACATGCCTGACACTGAAAAAGGTTCTACAAACTGTTGTACAGTGTTTCAGGGTAAATCCTGAGGTGATTTGACCTACCATGTCAGATATAAAAGTTACATTTGTTGTTATATAGGTCTTGCTTTATCTTAGTCTTAACCATCCAGCAGAAAAGTATAAAAATGAGGTACAAAAAGTAAAACTGTATTAATATGCTGAGCTGTAAGAGGCTCGAGTCAACAACTTGTGACATTGCCAGTCCTACAGATAACCCACTACTATCATGGACTACTGGACTATATTGGATTGTTTTGCTGAATTCACATACCTACAACATTTAAATGGCAATGGCACCCAGAAATGATAGCTAAGATACCAAAACTACAGTGCTGACTGCTCTCCAAGACTCAGGTACTGCTGCAAAATAACCCAAAAGAGTTATTGAAAAACATTTTAGAGATATCTTCAGTTCCATGTTTACAGGATTATTCAGTTATAGACACAGTTATGGAACATTTTAAGGGCCCAGGACATCGTGTACTAATTATTGAAAGTGTCATACTAATTGGTTTTGAAACTGATTCATTGCTATTTCTTTATCTATAAAAGTAATAAAAATAACAAATATATACCTATGTATATAAATATATAGATATAGCTTATCTTCTTATGTTCATTGGTATGAAATCCCTGCCCATAACCTAAGGTTGCCCATACAGAACGAGATTTAAATCTCATCCTTGACTGGTCCATAAACAGGTGAGAGCAAATTCTGTAAGTTTAAACACTAGTGAGTGGATTGGTTTTGCTTAGGTATGCAGATGTGAATCAAAAAGAAAATGGGTACCTTGCACAGAGAGCTGCTTTTTCATTAATTGAGGGTATGCAATCACACCAGCACTTTTGCTTACCTCTGCTCATAAAATCTGTGTTTCCTCTGAGATTTTCTTGAGATCAATAGTGATACAGGACACACATTATTTGCAATAATGCAGAAACTCATTGATTATTACCTGAGGGCCAGAGATGCCTGTTCTTTATCATGGAATTCATTGTCTTGGTTTTCTGTAACAGAATTCAAAAATATTCACTCAAACACTGAGTACATGCTCATCACCTGTTAGCAAAATAATACCTCCCTAAGCATAGAATCAACATATGTATGAGCATGAGGACTCCATTTCTATGAATGAGTGAGGTGAGAGTCTATTGAATCCAGCACTTCACTCTTACAATCATAAACTCTGTCAGAAGAGAGTGCAGAATGGTGCACACAACCCAGACAGAAAGTTGGGACACTGGGAAGCCTTTAGATAGCCCAGCTAAGGCTCACAAAAACTAGAGTCTGAATCATAACACTGTGTCCTTCTTTCTCACCTTTCAAACCTACACATGTGACAGACTCAAATAGCACAACTGAGGAATATAGACAGCAGAACTTTCAAGAAGTGAAGACACTGGGGGCCGGGAGATGGCTCATTGGAATAAATACTTCCCTGGCAAGCACAAGAGCCTGAATTCAATCCTCAGTTCCACAACAACATAAAAAAAAATAAAAATAAGAAAAGAAACCAAGACACTGGAGCAGACAAAAATAAAACCTGTTGAGGGGATTTTAGTCCATATAAAGAATGGGCAGTATACACAAAACATGGCATAAACTCACCCAAATAAACTGATAGCTTGCATGAAATAGGATTCATTTCCATTTATGTCATCCATTTAATCATCTGTGGATTTCAAGAAAAATTTTGAAGAATTCTGAAGATAGAAAGGATGGGGACTGGAGAAACACCTGGTAGATATTTAACATTATCATACCAAAAGTTAAAATCAGTAAGATTACAATACTAGCCACTCTGATGGGAGAAGTGGACAATGGCCAGAGAAGAAGACGAAGAAGAAGAAGAAGAAGAAGAAGAAGAAGAAGAAGAAGAAGAAGAAGAAGAAGAAGAAGAAGAAGAAGAAGAAGAAGAAGGAGAAAACTGAAAGGTAATGATGGGAACACAGCATCCATCACAGTAATGGATTGAGAAGAACACAAGCTACCTGACAAACTTGATTTCTGTACTTCCAACTCTACTGGAGAAAGTGATTGAGCACTAGGTGAACCTGTTACAACGGCCAGGAGAAAAAATCCTTATCCCCTTTGAAGGCTGAGAATAAAGCCCATTGACACAATGAGGAGACCACGAGACCATTATTCTTTCGGCATTGGGGAACTCACTTGCCACACTCAGACTGTTAGGAGCTGCATCCTCCTCCATCAAGGATGCTGAAAATTTTATCAGGTAGGGGGGAATTATGTGAGTCTTGGCAATGGAAAACAGTCAGTAAGTCCTCATTCACTTTGTCTTGTGGAACACTATACGCATCTTAATTTTCTTGGAGATCCCTGTGTGGGGAAGAAAAGATAAGCCATAAAATATTGGGTAGCACAATTTGTTATCTGGTTCTGACACGAAGCATAAATGGGAAGCCACAAAGAAAGATAGGTCATTGCTTCAGAAACTGAACATGGTCACCTCGGAGTACATGATTGTCATGGGTGTTACAGTATTCCAGGGAATGGGGAGACAGCAGCACGTGTTGCATGCACTGGGGTGAGGACTTGCAGATAAGACAGTGACTCTGCACTCCTGGTAGTATACAGCTGTGCCTGGGACACAGTGTGAAATATCCAGTGACCACAGCTCCAGTGTATTTGTATCCATGTTATGTGTAGGGAGGGCTCTTTTTATTAAGGATTTCAGAGGCATTGTTGATTCTGAGAGCACAGAGAAGCACAGATTTGATGATATAACTTGATATAATTATCTAATTAGTCCAGTTACCTTTCTTGCTAAGGATCAACAGCCAACAAAACTGAAGCTTAACTTGAAGAAAGAGAATGTGTATCTCCTTCTAACCACCTCACACAAGAAAATTTGAGCCCTCAACAAGAGTGCAGGCAAACCAGATATTCACTCACCTTGGACTACAAGGAATCTAGTTGAGCACACATCATAAGAAAACAAAGGTTCAAACCCAAAGAAAAGCACCAAGTAAACAGACCCCATTCACATTTGGTAAGAAGGAGGTAACACTAATGTACAGCAATGTCTGATTCTCCTGGGACCTGAAACCTCCAGGAGTCCCCATTGTGTTCATAGTCTATGATGTCCAGATTCACCTGGGCACTGGGTTCTCTGTGTCCTTGCCTTCTTTCTCAGACTGCTGAGGATCTGTAAATATAAACAGACACAATTCAGCACAACAAAATGCAGCTGATCCACTACAGTTATTGAGCCAAGTGAGACACACAGATACAGGGAATCTGCCTCTGAGGACAGGACACTGACAATACTATCATAGGAGTCTGCTGCTTCCTACTCAAAATATTAGATTCCTTGCATACTCAGCAACTGGCCAGCTCTCCCTAACCTGCTCAGTTAGTATCACCATGGGATTTGTACTGAATCTAGTAATCTGTTCAAATAATTCATTACTTTTAAAGATTAATTTTATTGATAAACAAATAGCAATGAGACAGTCTCAAAACGGGTTAGAAGGACTGTTTCAATAATTACAACATTGCATATTGTTGTCTTCACAGTAGGTATTCAGAGTACAAGATGCAGGCATAATACTTAGTTTTAAACAATATTAGTTACAAATCTTTCTTCTAATTGAATTAAGAGAAAGTTGATGAATATTTATCCTTCTTTGTATATACAGATACAAAATGGTCCTCCATTTACATCCACTTTTTAATTTAGTTTTGTCAGAGATGGGTATTCCATTCCCATTTAAATATTGTAGGTGCATCAATTCAGCAAACAATCCAATGTAGTCCAGTAGTCCATAATACTAGTGAGTTATCCCTCGGATTGGCAATGTCAGAAGTTGTTGACTTGAGGCTTTTACAGCTCAGCATATTAATATGGTTTCAATTTTCATTTTTATACTTTTCTGCTGGATGGTTAAGACCAAGATAAAGCAAGGTCTATATAACATGACATTGAACTATTATATCTGACCTGGTCAGTCAAATTAATTCACTATTTTATAAAAAAATGCTACATGGGTAATGGTGTATTCCATTGGACACATATCTGTTCAAAGAGTAGAGAGACTAAAGTGACATAAGGACTGGATAGAGCCAGTATCTCTCTACTCTAAAGCAGGAGATGTGGTGATACTCAGAGCATGCCTTGTATCTAACAGCTAAAAATAGCAGGACTCCTTAGGCAAAACAACAGACATCTGTAAACCTAGTACTCAGAAAGCTGAAGCAGAATCTCTGTAGGACCCAGATCAGCTTAGACACTATAGGGAATGTAAAGCCTCCTTGAAAGTCATGGTGGGATTTTCTGTAAAAAATAATAAAAGAAGAAAATGAAAGTGTCAAGGATAATGATATGCTATCAGGATTGTAGTCAGACACAATGAAGAAGTGCTTATTTTCTACTATGATATGATGTCTTAAGAGAGGTGAGAGAACTTAGAAGAGAAAGACCTAGTGGCATGGAAGGGAGGACTCCTCATAATAATGGCTCCAATGACTAGCTCAATATGAAAAAAGAATTGGAACAGTCATGGCTGTTGAAAGCATGCAACTCATGGCCAAGCATTTGCAAGTGCCATGCAGAGGGGATCAGCGTGAGAGAGTGAGCCTGTGCAGACATTGGGCACGGGAACCACAGGGATGGAAAAGGCCAGAGTCCAGCCACCTTGCCTTTCATCTGCTCCTTAATATAATACCCTGAATTTTGTTTTGAATTCATAGAAATAAAGCATAATGAGGGCAATTTAATATTTTTTTGAACCAGTGTATCACTATACAGTTAAGGCTTCTACTGATTCTTATGCCCCAGCCTGTCTTTTGCTGGAATTGTAGGCCTGTACTGTGATCTAAGATCAGTGTGCCTGGGATTCTGGCACTGGCCTGGTATGCCATACCTGGGATCAAATTCAGGAACCTGAGCTTGCCAGACAGGTGCTTATGCTGCCACACTATCTAGACAACCAAAAATGATCATCGGTTTTAAGTGCATTCACAAATACTCCTCTCCTAAGTAAAGTAGCTACATAGACTATATGATACGCTTTTCACAGATTAGAAGCCCAAACCAGAAAGCCACAGACAGGCCTGACTCTGCACAAAGTCTGAAACAAAAAAGGCCTCCTGGGTCTGCTGCAGTCACCTCTCCCACATGAGACCCAGCAGCTGAGCACAGAGCTGCACTTGTGTGCATGGTGATGTCAGTACTCACTGGACCCATCCAGAGCAGAGCTGTTGTCAGGCTTCTGTGATGGGAAGGCCATGATGCTTGTACATTCATCGGGTTTGGGCTCATCGGGAAGACAGGAAAGGAGCAAATAATTTTCATCTAGTGAGTCTGACCCAAGTTTGTTTTCTTCCTGTTCACATAGACTGAGGAAAGAAAGCAGAATACACAATAATTGGGGTGGATCAGATTCTACAGGTCCCCAAATGTCTGTCATCAAAGTTTAAGGGTATATTATTGCTACATACAGAGGAGGCTGAGGCAAACTCTTTAACTCTAGATTGCCGATTTTTTTTCTTTTGCCCTGAGGATGAGACAGATGGAAAGATAAATGACTGAGAAACACAAACAGAGAAAGATCAAGCACTTCTCAGTGAACTAAGTAGTAGCAATGTGAAGAGGAACAACAAAAAGCTGTGCTTAGCACATAGGGTGATGAGAAAGGGCAGCAAATAAGAACCACATCAGGCACAGATATTGTGCAAACAGTGTCCAGTGGTGTAGGGATCCAGACTGCACGGGCTGTGGCACTGTAGGCACCTGGAGAGCTGCCCCTCTGGCTACTGCTCCTAGTCTGGGGTGGCAGTGCATGCATAGAGCCCCAACCCTCAAGAGCCTGAGGCATGAGGAAGACCGCAAGTTCAAGGTGAGCCTGTGCTATACAGCGAGTTCAAGGCCATTTGAAAGGACACAGTAAGAGTCCATTTAAAAAAGCAAGCTCCCATGTTAAGCCTGGAATGGTTGATATTCAGACAGATATTAAGGTTAAGCTCAACAGCCTAGGATGTATGGTAATAATAAGATGCTTCTTTTATTATTAACAAGCTACAATCCTTGTTACATGGGTCCTACTTTATCTTGGTGTTAACCATCCAGCAGAAAAGTATAAGAACAAAATATAAGAAGTAAAGCCATGTTAACAACCTAAGTTTGCAGACCAAAACTTAGAGAAAAAGGAGGGCCACAAGGGTAGACAACATTTTGACGCTAGCCTTTCAAGGTCAATTAAGGCTCAGGACATATGAGAACCTGTACTGTAACATCATGTGACTCAGTTATGTCCCAAATTTTCCGGTCAAGGAGATTATGGCAGCAAAGGGGGTGTAGAATGTGCCTAAGGAGAGTTACGTGGAGAGAAAACATTCTCTCAGGGTTTCACAGAGAGCAAATTGGTCAAGCAATAGTTGTGACTCATCCACATGGCTGACACAAAGGATCTACAAACTGTGGTACAGTGTCTCAGGATAAATCCTAAGGGGATTTGACTGACCTTAGTCAGACACAAAAGCTACAATCCTTGTTACATGGGTCTTGCTTTATCTTGGTGTTAACCATCCAGCATAAAAGTATAAGAACAAAATATAAGAAGTAAAGCCGTATTATTATACTGAGCTGTGAAAGACTCAAGTCAACAACTTCTGACATTGCCAGACATATGGAAATCCCAATACTATTGTGGACTACGACACTATTTTGGAATATTTTGTTGAATTCACACACATAACATTTAAATGACAAAACAAAACAAAGAATGGGGATAGAAATAAATTATCATTTTGTATCTATATATTAAAAATAGTAAAGACTATTTTACGTTCTCTTAATTCATTGAATGGAGGGATCTGTTCTAATAGTGTTTGTAAATAGAATATCATGTCTGCATCTTCTACAACAAATAACCACTAAGAAAACAATATTTAATGCATTATTGAAACTGTCCTACTAATTTGTTTTGAAACTGTCTCTTTGCTATTTGTTTTTCAATGAAATTGTGGGAAAAAATAAATAAAAAAACAAACTGTTCTACAAATCATGTGACATGGACTATTTTGTATAGTGGATAGGCAGGATTTTTCTGCTGTTTCTCAGGGCACACATGTCATAGCCTCACTCCAAAAATACATAAACACAATATGCATATCATTCTGATTTTACCCATCCATGGAACATGTAGTTTCTTAAAGGGCAGGTGTTCCCATGTTGCCTGGTCTGGAGGCCAGACTCACTTTAATTCCCAAGGAGAAAAGTGCAAGTAATGCAAAAGGGCCATGGTTGGTCTGGAAGATGGAATAACACAAACACCAGCAGCATTGCTTCTTTCTCTTTGAAATGTGTGACAATTTTGACCCCATGGTCTTGACATTTGTGCAGCTCACTGGGTATCACCCTTGTTTATGTGCTGCTGATCATTCACTCTTACCTGGAATCCAGGGTCATTTCATTATCTTCATACACATTGTGTAGATTATCTGCAACCAAATGCAAAGCACTGCATTCAGACCATTGGCAGTGCATTTCCCACAGGGAGAAGAGTGCACTATCTAGGGCTGGAGATAAACAGTACGTGTATATGAGATCAGAAAGTTATTATATCACATGGCCTGGCATTGTGAATCAGGACCTTAATGGAACCAAACTGTTGAGTTTTCTGAGGGGAATGCTTTAGTTTTCACTGGAAAAAGAGAAAAAGCAATCTTTTTAGTAATCTAGTGAACAGATACCAGAGAAATACAGCCACCATGGGGCTCTTTCAGTGGCAACTGCAGCAGGTGACTGTCCTGGGAGATGGGGCTAATGGCTCCACAGTCCCACACCACTGTTGTATCATACACTCACCTCTTCTGCTAAAGACAGGAAAAATTACCCTGCCACACAATCCTCCCTGCCTCTCCATGGACTTTCTAAGCTCTTCCATTGAGCTTTTGCAATTTAATTAAAGGAAATTTTATATTATCATGTGAGGCTCTCAGTTTCCTCAATATCTCACTAATGCATCTTACTATGTGATGTTCATCATGGAAAATCCCTGAATGATCTGAATGACCTCATCCACCTGCACTGACACTGATAAAATTCCCTTGTAGAATGCTACCATTATCTTGCAACACATATTGTGAGTATGTTAGAGATGAGGATATGAATATCCAGGAAAAATTATATACCCTGTAATTCACAATAGATGTAGTATGAGCGTACTGAATGATTTTACTCATGAAATAGGCTGATACAAATCTATCTTGATGCTCTCTGTCACACACTCCTACCTGGGAAGATGCTGGATGGATATTTCCTGATTCCACAAGACACTTTATCAGGAAGGAACACAACAGTGGGAATAGTATGACCTCCACCAGGTGTGTTTCCTGTCTATCCTGATACAAATCATGATTTCCTGTCTAGCCTCCAAGCAAATGTAGATATGAAGATAACTGATACAGAGAATAGTCTCATAATTACATCCCTAAGATGCCAGCCAGAGAAAACAAGAGCCTGTGGCCCCCTTACTCAGGCTAAGTGTGTGGGCCAGGCACTTGGCCAGCCTGCCCCCCTCAGCAAGTATGTGTCTGCGACTCTGCATCTGGAATGTGTGTAGGTCATCTGAAGTGAGGAGACTGCTGAGATTCTGATGGAGCACGGAGGCAGTATCTCTCCCTTCCTCCAACTTCTCTGCCTTAATTTACTCAGTTCTTGTCCTTGATCTTCAATTAGGAACTCGAAATCTCTGAGATGAATTAAAAAGCAAATGCATGTAATAGGAATTCTGCATAATAGGTCAACAGATAGCCACCAAGTGAGGCTGCTATGAGCATGTGGTCTTAAAGCCTTCTAAACATGGCTCAGGTCCACATTTACCAACAGTGCATCATTGTTTTAAATGACAAATAGCCAAGCTATCTCCTGGAAACTTGTATATTCAATGTTCATATGCTTTCTTAGTCTTTCAAACTTGTGACATAATACATATATATGTCTACTTGTAAACAGAAAATTACTATGTAAATTATCCTTTGGTCAAATGGGCTTCCAATCTGTAAACTTTCCTACAGTCACCTCAGAGGAAGCAGGCAATGTAAATATAATTCTCACCTGTTCTTTTCCACACATAAGAGAGCAGGAGTGATTGAGGATAGTAAGATACCTAAGCTTTCCCCAGAATATCTCCATAAAGCCCTAAGATGAGTAGAGACACTTGCAAAGAGGACACTGGCCTCATAGATTGCACAAATGAAACTTCTAAGGATAGAAGAGTATGTTTCCCTTCTCATCATCAATGTGAGTATATTCCTCTACACACTTCAGTGACACTGTGTATCTTACCCATCAGATTCATCCATTTCAAGATGAAGTTCTTTGTCTTCTTTCTCATGATTTCTCTGTTCACTACTTCCTGCAAGGCCAGATATGAACAACCAGAACTGGCGTTGTACTGGATCACACTGGCCTATAGTTGACATAAATGCTTATGCACGATTTCAGGATACACTGAGAGAAGTATACTGCAAAGTCCAATGCTTTGTCATTCAAGAATTTATCTAGCTTTGGTCCTGAAAGTCATTAAGTTTGAATTGAGAACTCCTTAGAACAAGGCATTTGAGGTAAGTTGTTATTTGCTCTGCAGTTCGTCCATACAAATACACCTTCGCTCTGGACTGCAACTGTGTCCACTCTCCTACCACAAGCCTGGTGCCCAGGTACAGAATCGGTCCCTGCATGGCTCCCCCAAGACAACTTTCTTCTTTAAGAAGAGAGCAGAACCCCCACGCAAGTGCCTATGACCTTCTGAGCACCCCGTGTACTGCCGAGGCAGCCTCCGTGGTCCTCTCAAGGCAGGTCCTCCATATGTCAAGCACTTCAGATTACACCAGCAGTCCCAACACCAAATTCCCCACTGCAAAAATCCTGATTTATCCCACACTCAAGTATTTATTGGGCCTGGGGAGATGGCTCAGTGGAATAAGCAGTTCCCTGCAAGCGCAAGGGCCTGAGTTCAATCCCTGGTTCCTCCAAAAAAAAAAAAATAAATAATAATAACTTTAAAAAAATAGTATTGAGCCAGGGAGATGGCTCAGTGTTTTTGTTTTTTATTTAATTTTTATTTTATTGAAATACAAATGTCAATCAGACAGTTTCAAAACACCATAACCACACAGAGTCGATGAAATAATACATTGCAAACTGTTTTCATAACGTTTTGGTATTGTACAAGGTGCATACATGATATTATATTTACAGGTTTTTACATAGCTGAATTATATCAAAGATTCAATAATTATTTACCTAGTGGATGACCATAGCACTAAAAGCCGACATAATATCCTGTCCAACCACCAATAGTGCAGATCTTGCCTCTGATAGAATTATGTAAGTGATTCCCGGGTGAGCCACAAGGGCCTGAGTTCAATCCCTGGCTCTGGAAAAAAAAAAAGAATTTACTGATTTTTAATGTTCAATAGTTAATTTTACCACATTAATTGTGATACCTACCATGAATTCTTTTTTTTTTTTTTCTTTCTTTTTTTTTTTTTTTTGTATTTAGTACAGAGTCTATAGGGTGTCACTATACACATCAGACTTGTAGTGAACCTCCTCTTTTCAGCCTCCCAAGCACTGGGATTACAGGCACACACCACCAGGCCCACTGTCACTCATCATCTCAGTTTGCCTGAGGGACCATGCCGGCATTGTATGCCAGGGATCTAACCCCAGCCCCTGTATCCACCTAAGTGGGCACTTTAATCTCCTGGGCTCTGTCCAGCTCTTGGGATACCTACCATGGATGACATCTTTAACACTGGATAGATAAAGTCACAGAAATTTTGACACAGATCAAATCGCAAACACAAATATCTGACAGACAACACCACTGACAGATCCTTCAAGCACTGTTGATTTGCCAAGGCCTTCTTTTCCCACCAAAATGCATCACATCCTTTAATACTACCTCTGTTCCCAGGGAATCTCTTTTCTATCTTTTTACAAGGACAGTCCAGATGTCATCACATCCCACAGAAAATGGAACTTCCTGGATGTAGAGTGGTCTAAGATCCTGCACATCGAAGCAACTCATCTATATCAAGACTCCAAGTTCAGCACATGATGCTCATATTTGGTGCAGGGAACTGGTACACTGTACACGATGTCTGCACTTTGCTCCTTGTCTTCCAACACACCTCTTCTTCCCCTCCCCATCTCTTGATCCTGTCATCTCATTTTTTTACATATATGCAGTGCATAATGCTTACATTTATGTGTGTAGCTCTTACTTGTATATGAACACCTGTACTCCGATTTTCATCCTGTTACTCGTCTGTCATTTCCCACCCTCTTTAAATAGGACTACGAGCTTCAAAGAGAGAAAATGATCTCACTTTCTTCATTCCCTTCCTCTATGAGAAATATCTATCTCCCTGCAGAGCTTCAATTCTTTTTTTTTTTTTTTTTTTTTTTTTGGTGGTGGAGGAAAAAACTTTATTGGATAGAAAAGCTTTTGTCAGATATTGTAACTCAAAAATCAAATGACAACGAGACAAGTCCAAAAAGTTGAAGTGCTTTATTTTAGCTGGTACCCAGCAGCACCCTCTGAGTCCAAGAGACAGAGAGGAGCCCCAAGTAAGGGGAGGCACAGCAAGTTAAGCCCAAAAACTGCAAGATTAATCATTAAGCAAGCCAATTACAGAAGCCAATAGCAAAGGTTATTGTGGTTATGACCTTTAACAGGCTTGGCTGGAGCACACCTGGGGGAAGCT